>PVIR01014505.1:0-40093 GCA_004026965.1 Petromus typicus | reverse complement strand
GCTGGCCTCACTGCAAGTGAGGTTGGAAGATTCGAGAAAGAGGTCAGACAGTGAGAGCGTGTTTGGCAATGTGCTCTGTACTTTGTGTAAAGTGTTTTCACCTGCATCCTTTCTTTTATTATTTTTAATCAAATATTTAGCAGAAATGTGTTGGTTCATAGTTCTGAAAGTTAGGAAGTAAAGACCAAAAGAGGGAGAGAGAGGAGACATCATCTTCAAAGGCTAAAAGACTTGTCCCTGTCCCTTCCCATACCTTTTATAATGACGTGCACTTTGTATTCGGAGGAGATCGGGAAGTTATCCACAGAACGTGATTTTTGTGGACCCCAAATAGGAGGAGAATTGGGGAACTTTCCTTGTTGGCAGGAGAGGAGCTTGGCATGGCAGTAGGAAGGTCGCTGGAGATGGCAGCCGCCTGGGACCTGGTTACTACAGAAGACTGTGTGGGAGGCGGCAGAGCGCTGGCAGAGGAGGAGGGCAGCGTGAGCAGAGCCCCATTGGCACGGCAGCTTCCCTTGCCACCCCACACCTACCTCACCTGTGAAACGGGGTGGTTCCCTCCCCATTCCCTGAGCCATGGTGAGGACAGCGCGAGGCCAGCTCTGCAGAGGACGCGCCACATGGCCCGTTCTATGCATTTCGTAAGCTGTAGATTAAGACGAGAAGGGGCAGGGGGTGGGGTGGAGAAGTCAGGGTGGCCGGGAAAGAGGAAGTAAAAGCTATTCAGAGGCACCAATTCCCCAAGATGAGGGTAACTGTTGTTATCACAAATATATAGGGATTAAAAATGGGAAAAACATAAATAAAAAATAAATTATATGGGAGAAAAAGACCCCTGACAGATGCAGGGCCACGGTGCTGTGGGAATACATAGCCCTGTCTCCACCGGCGTGCCTCGTGGCCTCAGGGAGCGGAGCACGTGAAAGCTCACTCACCCCTTCTTCGTGCGGCCTGTCCTCCCGGGCGTTTCTGATCGCAGTCCACCAGGCACTGGAACCAGAGCTCTGAAGTCATGCACTTTCTAAACCTTCCTGTCGTGCATGTGTCTTGTGAGGCCGGTGTTTTGTCTCCGGTCTGTCTCGCCCTCCTGTTCCCACTGTGGTCGTGTGTGCAGACCCTTCTGTCTGCTGCCCTGTCCAGGCACTAGGCCCCTGCCCTGTAGACCTGAGGTCTGTCTGGCGGCACACTTCAGTGCTTCCTGAGTCCGTCAGGAGTCCACAGGAGCCCTTCCTTCCTTTCTTCCTCCCTTCCTATCCCTTCTACTGGGGAGAGAAGCCTGCATGCTAGACAAGTGCTTGACCACTGAGCTTTACTGAGACTTTTTAAATTATACTTTATTTTAAGACAGAGTCTCTCTAAGTAGTACCCCAGGCTGGCCTTGAATTTGCGATCCACCCCATAGGAACCTTTCTGAATGGCAAAATGAACAGTATCTCTCACCATCTATGCTTCTTAGATACCCCCAGGCCCAACAGGCGAGAGTCCAAATTCAGTGGCACAGCACTTAGGAGCCTCAGGAGTCTGTCCTTGTGCCTGGCTCCATCAGCTGGGGCCCTCTCTCCCTCACACCTGCCACTCAAGCCCCCCAAACATGTGGGGTCTCCAGGACACTGCAGCTTCTGTGTCTGCCTCCCCAGCCCCGCCCCTGCAATTCTGAGCAAGTGTGTCCACCTGACCCCCTCCTGCCTTTCAGAACTCATGGCAAGAGTTTCTCCCAGCTGCTCTCTAGGGAGAACTGAGCATCCTCTCGTTTGTTCCCTCACCACGAGTAGCTGCATTTCTTCTTTGGCACCTACAATTATGCATGATTCCTGTTGACGTGACTTACTTCCCTTAGGATGCGGAGTGGTGGTGAGCAAGGATCAAAGTGGGTTCCCACCCCAGGCCCAGCCCCTGTGTGAACACTACAGCTTGAAAACTCTGGGGCAGTAAAATTGGCACCTGCAGGGAAGGCAAATGATTAATCTGGAATTTGAAATAGGTTTTTTTTTTGTTTTTTGTTTTTTGTTTTCAAATCCTAAATGAGCTTGTAAACTATTCAAAGTACGTCCATGTGTGCTTCTCACTGCCACCCCTCCATTCCTCCGTCCAGATGTGTACAAGAGCTCCGTCCTGGGTGCTGAAGAACTTCTGAAATGAAGTCCTCACACCCACAAGTGTTGTCATCGCTTCGTTGTAGCTGTACTTTCATTTCAGATGGCTTTGCTGAATAGCTGAAATTATTGTCATTTTCTTTTTAACTTACTAGCACTGTATTTATTGCAATAACCTTGTTCCATGAGGGATACTGTACATTCTAACACATTCCATAGGTTCCTGAAAGCACAGAAATTTCCTAACCCTATATGTTTTATCTTTTTTTATATATAAATGCTGACTTACGGTATCTTAATTATACATGAGCCACAGTGAAAACTAATAATAAAACAGTTATAATAATATATTATCATTAAATTGGCAGCATCTGTACGTCATGCTTTGGGAGAATTGTTAAATAAGATAAAGATAACTTAAGCAGAAGCACAGTTGATATGAGAACAGTGGTGGCTATTAAGTGACTGTCAGATAAGGACTCTATAAACAGCATGAACACTCCAGACTAAAGAATTATCCATAGTCCAAGATAGTGCAAGCTTTCATCATGTTACTTAGAGTAGAATGCAGTTCAGACTTTTTCAGTTATTTATTTCTGGAATTTGGCATTTAATACTTTTTTGGACCAAAGTCAGCTTGGGGGTTCCTGGAAGCATGAAAGGCCAACCCACAGCTACATCATGCTTTGCTTAACAGTGGGGATATACTCTGAGAAATAGGTCAGAGGATTGGACAATCTCATCATATGTAGAGCGTACTTATTACACAAACTAAGATAGCAACAATGTCTTTAGGCAATGTAATCTTAATTTTTTGCATTGCTGAGGATTGAACACAGGGCCTTTGCACAGAACTGCATTCACACGGAGCTATATTCCCAGCTGCTTTTTCTTCTTTTTTTTTCTTACAATTGAGACAGAATCTTGTTATATCCCTAAGTTACACAGGCTGTGCTGGAATTTGTGATCCTCCTGCCTCAGCCTCTTAGAGTGCTGGGATTATAGGCATGCGCACCTAGTTTAGGCAATATAATCTTAAGAAACCACCATGATACATGTGACATGTTGTTAACCCAAATAGTATGTGACACATAATTGGATTTAAAAGGCCTATTGTATTTGCCTCTGGGATCAGTTAGGTTTTTATAAACTCCCTCAGAGGTGCTTTTGATATTCAAAAAATATAACTCCCAGCCTGCTAAATTTCCCATGTGCTGAATTTGGGACGCCTAAATTTCAAAGAATGACTTTCAAGAGACAAAGAAGTTAAGAATAGGAAAGGTTTAAGAGAAAGTGTGTGGAAGACAGCAGGAGGTCGTAAGAGGATGGCAGTGAAGCCATTTGTCAGGGGTAATTTATATAGAAGATCACTACATGGCTACAGTAACCTATAAACCACAGCTAACCTATAGGATCATGAGGATAGCTACTTAGCTAATATTGATCCAATAGGGAAACAAGTCACCTAGCAAAAGGACTTGGAAAGAATAGGCATTTGGGGACAGGGAGGATGTGTCCTAGGCCTCTCTGGGGCCCCTGGACCAAATGGTGCTGATTCCGATATCATCTCAAGTTGCTCGAAGTTTAACTTGAAGGCCTAATTATTGTATCTCCTGAGGCCTGGGTCTTCTGATTCACCTCTGGCCACAGTTCTGATAGTCTTTCCTTTCTCCTTCTCTCTCTCTTTTTCTTATTTTTTTTTTTGTCCTTACCTTCTTAAAAACCCAGCTCCTCCGACTGTATATTTCTATTTAACTTAACTACCTATCTTACTTTAGTTAAACAACGTGAATACCATAATATTTCCTGAGACTAGCAAAATGTTCTATTCATATAATACTCAAGTTTAACTTTGCTTATGGATTCTAACTTTGTAAAGAAAAGAACAGAATAATGGAAAAGTGCACTTGGCAGCATTGATGATGTGCTGGGCGCCATGTTGGATAGTTGACCTACACCCATTAGTGCTCTTGGCAAACTTCACGGCAGGCCTCCATCGAAGCAAAGGGGCAGTGAGGCTCCCACTGCTGGAGCACACGCACAGGGCCACCCTGAGCCCCGGGCCATCTGACCCCTAGTCGGCCTTCTTTAGGACTGTTCTCTACAGACCCAGGCGGGCGCTGTACTGGCAGATCTGCGTTCACCAGGCGAGCAGGGAAGGGTACGGAAGGGCATCCTCTGTCCAGGAAATTGGGCGGAGGGAAAACGAAGCATTCTGCCAGGTAGCTGCCTCCAGAAGTACTGGGCGCTAGAACAGGTGCTGCTAAACTCCTTCGAGAGGTCCGAATGGGGAGGGATTATGCTGTGCCTATGGGAGAAGACAGATTCGGAATGTTCCAGGGAAGTAGCGTTGAACAGAGCCTTGGCCTTGAAGGAGGGGGAAAGCGCATTTCAAGCAAAAAGGAAATTGTGAACAAAGACATAACAGGCGGGAAAGAGGGATACTGGTGGGAAACACGACATTAGTACTGACACTTTACAACAATAATAGCGCAGAATTATCAACTCGACAGACCACCTCGTGGCTCAGGTGTCTGGTGCCCACAACCAAGTATTTCCCCATGAGCAGTCACTGGGGGAGCGAGTGATCTTCAGATGACAGGGCACATCTGAAAGCTCTCCCTTTTAAATGGTTTTTTTCTCCAGGCATAGAAGTGGTCCTGTGAGCCAAGATCAATTTTAAGATCCTTTCGGTTTTGCTGTTGCAGAAGGAAACTCCACTCGCCAATGCCGCATTCTGGGCAGCAAGGAGAGGAAATCTGGCCCTGCTGAAGCTGCTGCTGAACAGCGGACGGGTGGACGTGGACTGCAGAGACAGTGTACGGAGGGGAGGGCGGAGGGGTGGCGCCTGCATGCCCGGGCGGCCCTTCCCAGCCTCTGGCGGGAGAGCAACACACAAACACCTGTCCCGTCACAGTGCTTATTTACTTGTCCCAGTGTTTGCTTGCTTTGTCCTTTTCCAAAAGTCCAAGGTAAAGGGTGTCAGAGAGCACTGCACGGGGAAGTGGTGTCAGGAAGCCAAACAATTGCGTGCGTGAAACAGGAGTGACAGAGGCGCTTCCCTGGGAAACCGATGGACAAATCCTGAGTATTCTGTTCTGGGAAATAATTCACTAAAAAAGGAAGGGAGGGGAGGTAGGGGAGAAGGAGATAGGAGGAAGAGAAGAGAAGGGAAGGAAGTAGAGGAGAAAGGAGAGGAGACGAGAGCCGAGGAGAATGGAGGGCACAGGGGCGGCCACGGATGTGCGAGTCAGGTCTTTTTCTGCGAGCGTAAGAAAACTAGAAGCTGGAGCCTCCTAGCCTTTCACTGCCTCTTGCAAACAAAGACACACTAATTGGCAAGTAAGGAGGGAAAGTAAAAATAGACACCGCACACTGGCAGGCACCACCTGGGAAGAGCCCTCCACCTCCCCGGCTGGAGGCCGCCATTTCTCAGTTCTCTGCAGGACTTCTCCACGTCTCTGGGGCCAAGGAGGACCTCAGCGAAGAGGTGATTTTTGGATCTGAATTAAATGGCTTCATCTCTTACGACCTCACAGTGGGGATTAGATTTCAGTGTGAGGTTTTTTAATTTATTTGTTTTTGAGACAGAGTCTGGCCATGTAGCTCACACACTCACTCTGTGGCCCAGACTGGCCTCTAGCTCACAGCAACCCTCCTGCCTCAGCCTCCCAAGTGCTAGGATTAAAGTCTATGTCACTGTGCCTGGCCAGTGTGAATTTAAAACACTCAGGCCATACCACCAGAGGTTCTTCTATCTACTATCTAAATAATAATTTCTCATAGTCAAGTGGAATTTAGTGATACCAAGCTTATGATTTGATCTTGGCCAGTAGAGTTCCGATTTCAGCTGGGTAATGAGTTTACAGTCTGTGTAACACACTCACATCAAATGCCAAATAGGCTCATGTAGAGTAGAAGCATCATAAATGCCACTGGTTTTTCATGACCCTATTATACTTTGCATGTGCAGCAAATATGTCTTCCCAAGTAGAGAGGCCATTCTCAAAAGTCAGCAAAAACCTTTACCGATCTAACACCTACTAAACTAATTAATACCTAACTTCCGATGCTACCATATTGCCTGCATCATCTTCTTTACTCCTCTATTAGGCAGATACATTTTTTAAATGTTTTAAATTTTTACAGTAGAGAAAATGAGACCTTGAAAGGTTGCACAGTGTGCCCCAGATCATACTTTGAATGACTGCACATCTCTGCTACTACCTTCCTGCAGATTATGCCAGATGGAAATGACAAGCAGAGCTTCTAAAATTCCGGAAGTGACCTTTTGCCTGTTGAGCCATCTTTGCAGAATCTCCCTCTAGCCATCCACTCTGGGGTGGCATGTTGCTAAATAAGCAAAACTGATTGCTAATATTGCAATTTGAAGCTCTTGAAAAACAATCATAATTTAAGCTATTAAATTCGAAGAGTCACACGGTACACCTCAAGTCCTTGAGTCTGCCTTCCTTTCTTCCTTCCACGAATTCTACCACCTACTTACACCAACAGCCCTCAAGTCCTTTTATCCCACAGCTAGAAGGGACCTTGCTGATCACTCCTTCCAAGCCTCCAGTTTAAAAGTGGGTCCCAGTAATTGTAAGCAACTGTCACCAAGTTGTATTGCTACTCAGTGACTGGTGGGCCTGTCCCCAACAGGCCTGGACTCTCCGTTCTGAAGTCTTGGGTCATCTCAATGCTCTTTGCCTTTACCTAAATCATTTTGAAATCAAAAATTTCTAAGCTTCAATTTTTTAGATGACAATAAAAATTAGAAAAAAATTTAAAAGACTTCTAAACATAGAAAACAAGCTAGTATCATTTAACTCAATTTGCTTTTGGTGTTAATCATGTTTTGGCTTAGGAATCTTTTAATGTGAATCATAAAATAAAAACACTTTAGCATTGTTTCCTTAAAATGGAATAAATGGTTCACTTGGACTATGTATTCGAGGAGGATTATAGGAGATGATTTCATGAAGTGAAAATTCCAGCCTCAGCAATCTGTCGATTTGCTTTTTTCTGTCTAGTCTAGAATGTAGTACTATTTGTAGGGCACTGGTGTCCCTGCAGGAGGCTTGACATGCAGACATGTTCTGATGAGCTGACATCTCTGCTCTCTCTTCGCCAGAACATAACAAGGCCTAACTGTCCATCTGTCTTTCCTCCACACAGCATGGCACCACACTCCTCATGGTCGCCTCCTATGCTGGCCACATAGACTGTGTGAGGGAGCTGGTTCTGCAGGGAGCAGACATCAACCTCCAGAGAGAGGTAGGTGAGCTCGTGCACTTCGATCAGAATGACCGGGCTGAGGAACGTGAGATCTTTGCAGTTGGGAAGTGGCAATGAAGACAAGAGTCACCACTGCTTTTCTCCTTAAAGCCCATTGCAGGGTCTGTGCCATGACAGTGAAGTCTAAGTTAGACCATAAAATAACACGGCAGAGAAGCAGAAAGTGAAATAGAAATGGCCTCGCACAGAAGGAATTGAGCCCATCGGTTGACCTTGCTTTATAACAATCCACTCTCATGAGAACTAAATCATCCCATGAGACCAGCATTCACCCCTCCCAAGGTAGTGCCCACCAATGACTACCTTTCACTGGGTACCACCCTTCAGCTGTTCTACAACCTCCACACATGCCACACTGGCCATCACGCTTCCGGCACATGAACCTACGTAGGACACATTCAAACCATGTCGGTAACCAAACCTCTTCCTACATTCCTCAAACACTCATGCACTGTGTCACAAGTGTCAATCAAGTCTTTCTTCTCTTGGGATGAGATGCCTTAAGATGTTGAAGATTTTCCTGGAGATCTTTGCACATTTTTTCACCAGCCTATTCATAATGGAGTTCACTTGCTAGGATGTCTCAGTCATCCTCCGCCATGTTTTCCAAGGAGTCCTCTGCCTAGCCATGTAATAAGATGTCCCCAAAGGCCATGTGGGTGATCACTGGACGCTTCATTCGGGGGAAGCATGGGAGTTTGATCTCCCCAGAGGATCCATTCTTGATCTCATCCTGAGATCAAGGCATGGCTGGTGTGTTTTAACGTACTTTAGAGTTCAGGTCTGTCTTAGTTACTTTTCTCATTGCTGAGACAAAATGCCCAACACCCCAAGTTAAGGGAGGAAAGTTTTATTTAGCTCCTGATAACTTTCAGTCTGTATCACCTGGCTCCAGTGCAGGGATGGCAGTGCAGAGGCAGAAGGTAGCAGAACAAGGGCGACTCCAGCCTTTGTGTCTGTTATATCTTATCCATGCTCCTTAGAGTGGCCAGCACTCACACTCTTAACCTTAGTGCCCTTACGCCTCGCATCGCACCATGAATCAGTCCCAGTGTCACACACTCTGGATCCAGCCGCCTGTGAGAAAGCCCCACCTAACACTGCATGAGGCTTTGAGGGGACTCCTGCACACAGCCGTAACACGGTCTGAGAAGGCTCCATGTATTCCTTGGTGGGCCGAGGACCTGTGTAGCCAGCCCTCGTGGACACATGTGCTGTCATCATCTCAAGAGTGAATGTGACCTCTCAGTTCCTCTGACAAAGTCCTGACAGATGGGCATCCTGGGCACACTTGAAATCAGACTGGGCACTCGATATTCCATGATCCAGGACCCACCCTTCTAACCTGCACCACTCCACTCTACCAGTTGGAGAGCTCCACGGCACTTCTTTCCAGATTCTTGGATTTTGTTCCACACAAATAATCGGACAGTAGGTGCAGCAAACCCAGTGAAGGTATACACTGACTAAGGGCAGAAAAGAAGTATACTGTGCAGAGAGAGAGCAAGCCAGTGAAAAGGCTCACAGTTGGCCCGATGATAGGAGAGAGGGGTCTGTTGTACCCACTATTCCTAGTTTATCTCTTTTACGCAGATCAGATATTGGAAAAGTCATCCTATCAGTCACTTGGTGTCAGGCCGTGTTTTAACTGTCCTATCAAAACACTGGTCTGACTTCCAGTTCCGTGTACATGAAGGATGAGAAATAGTGTCTTTTGATTGGTAGTAGCCATATGCAAATGAAGGACTGAAAAGAGTATCTTCTAATTGGTCCTGTGAACACACCAGATTCAAATGAATGAATGAAAATAGCAAGTTTCTCATTGGTCAAAGATAGCACTTTTCCTACTGCTTCTGTGTATAGTATCTGCATACAGTCATGACATCACAGCATTAGGGGTGTTCCTTCTCCTGGGGTGTCCCTCACCCTATTGCCCTGTTGCTCCGTTTTACCATCACATCTATGTAGAGCAAGTTAAGAGGACTAAGGAAGAGTTCCAAAGTGTATCCAGTAGTCCCTCCTCTCACCCCCTGGCTGATGAAGCCATTGACTGTAGACCAGGAAAGAGTGACGCTTGACTGACAGTCTGGAGTCTGGTTTCCTGCCCGCCTGCTTCAGAAAAGCTGGCTTTTTCAGAGGAGCAGGATAGAGAAACTGTAGCAAAGTTCATGTTCTAACAGAGTCACATGAGCCATATCCATTAACACTAAATCATTATTTTAGGTTATTGTTCACTTCAACAATTACTTTTCTTCTGGGAGGAAAACCTTTGAACACCTTTAGAATTATAGCTTAAAATCACCCTCATCTGGGCTGGGAATTTAGCTCAGTGGTTCTGGTGCCTGTCTGGCAAGTGCAAAGGCCCAGGTTCCATCCCTAGTAACCACATACAATAATACCAGGCATGGAGACTCACATCCACCAGCAGTCAGTACCATATACCACAGTGCCAGGGACATGGTGACTGATACCTAAAATCCCAGCACTCAGGAGGCAGAGACAGGAGGATTGCTGTGAGTTCAAGGCTGAGCTCAGGGCCAGCCTGAACTACAAAGCAAGATCCTGTCTCAAAAAAAAAAATTACCCTCATCTTTTTCTTTTTTTGCAGAAAAAGTATATAAGTATAATAAATGCTCCTTATTTATTATAACTTTAAAGCAAAGATTGATTTTCTCTAGGCAAAACAATATAGTCCAGGTCTGCGTACTCAAAAACATTACCCCAAAGGGCAGCTCCAATATTCTAAAGAAATCTCTTTAGAACAACTGAAAAATCCAGGAGAAGAAGGAAACATTTGATTTCTAGCTGGTGTATGGTTGTCATGGTTTACATTTATCTGTTTGACTGTAGTGGCTCAGCTTGTCTTGGAGATGAAAACTCTTGTGCATTGAGAATAATGGCCCTTCACGACTCAACAAATTATACTCAGCTGAGGCTTACATGATAATGCTGTCTAAGTTTTTAGCCATCTCTTGAATTTCCTAAGACCATGCCCATCCAAGGTGATAGAAAAGCCAGAGGGAAATCAACCTCACTCACCCATTTTGGAAGCAGAACAAAATGTCTTGCTGTGCTTTAGAACTTACCCTTGGAGAAGACTTACAATTGTTAGACCATTTTGAAGTATCAGAATATTTGTTTCCTGACAAAGTTCCTGTTCTTACTTTCTCGGCATGGCTATCTAGACACACAGAGCTTGCGAGAGAAGCAAACTTGAAGCTGATGTTCCTGAAAGGCTATTGCTATAGACAACCAGCAGCAGAGGCAATTGTAACTCCCAGACACAGGTGCTGTAGCTGTGATTGTGGAGACACCCAGGATTTCAGAATAAAGTACATGTGCTCAGAACTTCTGTTCACATTCCAGACTGAAGTGGAGTGCCCTCCATGTGGAGAGTAGTGGAGGGCTGGGAACCAAGGAAGCGAAGAGCTGTCTCCAAATACTGTGGTTAGTTAAAAATGTGGAAGCAGGCTGTTGTTAATAATCCCAGTTTGGAGAAATATCTTGAGCCCATTTTCATATTGAGCTCCAAAGAGAGTAGTCTGTGGGTGAATTATTTAGATATTTTTCTTTTTTGTGGTACTGCAGAGTACACCAGAGCCTTTGTACTGTGCTGCATACCTAGCACTTTTTATTTGTTACATTAGGACAGGGGTTTTCCTAAATTGCCCAGGGTGAGTTCAAACTTGCAGTCCTCCTGCCTTACCCACCCAGAGTACTGAGATTACAGGCACACAACAGTTTAGGGTCACCTTCACATTGATAGTTTTCCACTCCTTCTACTGAATTTTTCAGGATTTTTTTGTTTTGTTGGACAGGTACTGGGAATTAAACTGAGCACCTGGTGCTTGTCAGGCAGGCAAGGTGCCACTGAGCTACATTTTTGACCTCTACTAAGTTTTGAAACCAAAATTCTTCCCTATATGAATGAATGCCATGCTTTTCCAGTCATCCTGCAAATGCACTAGTTTCTTGTGGCCGCTGTAACAGACCACCACAAACTGTGTGGCTTTATTTTCTAGCAGATCTGGAGGCTAAAAGTCCAAACTCCAGTGCAAGGCAGTGCCGTACTCCCCCTCCAGGGATGGCACCAGGAGGAACCATTCTATGGTGTTTCTGCTTCTGTTGTGGTGGCCACAACGCTCCAGCCTCTGCCTCTGTGGTTGTATTGCTTCTTCTTATCAGATATCTCTCCACCTCATTCTTTTCATCACTGTGATTATTTGTTGTGATGGTAAAACACATAATAAAACTTACTGTCTTAGCCACTATTAAGTATATAGTCCACTGGCATAAATGCAATCACAATATTGTGTAACCATCACCAGTCTGTTCAGTCCGTGGAGAGTCCACCCCATTAGCCAGCGCTCACCATTCTCCCACCTCCAGCCCTCACCAGCCGTCATCGTACTTTCTGGTTCTTCCATCTGTGACTACCTTACATACCGAAGCAGAAGCCTACCATATTTTTGTGACAGGTTTACTTCACGTAACATGCCTTCAGCTTCATCTAGATTGTCATATATTCAGAATATACTTCCTTCTGAGCTACTGATCTGTGACACGCCGCGGCTTCCATGTTCCAGCTGTTGTGAGTGAGGCATCCCATGCACTCACAGGGACACTTGTCATTGGAGTTAGGGCCACAAGACAACCAGAGACAAGCTGCTCAAAATCCTGAAGTGAGACTCGAGGCCCTATCCTTTGAGGTACCATCATTCATCCCACTTCACCGAGAATGAAATTTTCCTTTCACCATGTCCCTTTGCTGGCCAAGGGATTGAATCCATTCACATGTAGCTCCTTCCTAGGCTAGAAGGTCATATATGGGATCCGTTTCTGTGTCCTTTGAAAATATATAAATCAAATGTGCAAATCAAATATATAACCAAATATCCTAAAGCCAGCCTCTGTTTCTCTCCCAGTCAGGTACAACCGCCCTGTTCTTTGCTGCCCAGCAAGGCCATAATGACGTTGTGAGATTTCTGTTTGGATTTGGAGCATCCACTGAATGTAGGACCAAAGTAAGAGAAGCGTCTTGATTTCATCCCCTGTTGAAGAATTTCGGCAGCCGTAACTATCAGTTTTCTCCTCGTCAGTGGTGCAGAGTTGTGCTTCCCCTTTATGCGAGTCTCAAGCCTGAGGAAGTAGGTTTAACAGGGTCACCCAGGATCATTCAGGACAGGCCTGGGGATTCCATCCCAAACATCACATTTTGGTTCTGGACCCCAAACTGGAGAATTTCACAGGGAATTTCTTAGACTATCTTGCACTGGTTGCTTTCAGTACTGAGACAGTAAATTTTATAAGCTAGGAGAGTACAATAGTGAGTGACTTTCTGACTTCCTGTGTTCCCATGTGCTTTATGCTATTTAAAGACTAATCCCTGTACTATAATAAGAATTGTTGGAAGTATTGAACTGATCCTAGGATATCAGAGATTCCTAGAGATGGTGGTTTGGCTGGCAGCTTGTTTTCACGAGCTGTCCTCACTGAAATATATGATACATAATTATAGTTTGTATAGTTGGACAAGGTATTGTGGTTCTTTCTTTAAGGAAATTATTGATTTTCTCTCTTTCTTTTTCTTATTATGGTGCTAAGTACTGACCCTAGGGCTTCATGCATACCAAGCAAGCACTCTAGCACTGAACTACATCCCCAGCTCTTTTTACTTTTTTTTAACACACTGCCCAAGCCAGCCTGAAGTTGTGCTCCTCCTGCTTCAGCCTCCTAAGTGACTGAGATTACAGCAGTGCACCACCATTCCCACTTCATTTTGACATTTAGAGAAGAAAACCAAGACTGCATAGACATCAACTCTGAGTTCATAATAATTTTACATGTGTTATAGTAGGAGAATGTGAATTGCCTTAAGAGTTTTGTAGGGCTGGGGATTTAGCTCATTGTTTCCAGCGCCTGCCTAGCAAGCACAAGGGCCTGGATTTGATCGTGGATAACCACATACAACAATGCTGGGTGTGGTGAGTCACGCCCATCAGCAATCAGAACCACATACCACAGTGCTGGGGGTGGTGGCTCACGCCTGTCATCCCAGCACTCGGGAGACAGAGGCAAGAGGAGTGCTGTGAGTTCAACAGTCACCTGGGCTACACAGAGAGCTTAGGACCATCCCAAACTACAAAGTGAGACCCTGTCTCAAAAAAAAAAGTTTTGTAGTCATCAGGTTATTGCTGGTTTAACTTTAAAAAAGAGTTCTTGAAAACTTGTCAAATTGGAAACTTTTAGGTTTTCTTATCCATTGCCTGTGATGTGTAGATGTCAAGGAACTTTCCGGTAGTTTTGTTTTTCCTGTTAAAATTCTATCATGTAAATCTGAATTTCATACAAGGTTTCTGTCTTTACTAAACCCTGCTGGTAGACAGCATTCCTGCCTTCAAACATAGAGTACAATAAACAGTAATACAAAATATATTTTATGTTAGTATTTTGTTTTTCATTATAAAAATGATGCAAAGAAAAAGAGAAAACCTCACGAACCTAAATCTCGACTTTCTGAACTAAATCCATGAGATCTGGTGTTACCACACGGCTGCTTTAGCAACTTGGTTAACAAGTTAATGCTGGCTTAGAACCTTTGCCCTGGAGCCAGTTTTGCCACCCCAGAAACCCACAAAACCCAGGGCTGGGTGGGCAAAGCCACATATTCCCATTAGGTCACCTGGCAGTGCCTAAGAGAAATGGGCATCACTCCCATAAGAAGAAGAGTGTCAGGCTGCGGAGTTAGCTCAGTGGTTCCGGCGCCTGTCTTGCAAGTGCAGGGGCCCAGGTTCCCTGATTCCCCGGTAACCACATACAGTACTGGGCGTGGAGACTCACGCCCACCAGCAATCAGTACCACATACCACAGTGCCGGGCGTGGTGGCTCACGCTTGTAATCCCAGCACTCAAGAGGCAGAGACAGGAGGATTGCTGTGATGTAAATTTGAGGCTGAGCTCAGGGCCAGCCTGAACTACAAAGCCAGACCCTGTCTCAAAAAAAAAAAAAAAGAAAGAAGAGTGTCCAGAGGCTGTGAATTTTTTTTTTAGGTTTTTTTGAGACAGGGTCTCACTTTGTGGTTCAGGCTGGCCCTGAGCTCAGCCTCAAACTCATCACAGCAATCCTCCTGCCTCTGCCTCCCGAGTGCTGGGATTACAGGCGTGAACCACCACGCCCGGCTCTGTGGTATGTGGTACTGATTGCTGCTGGGTTGAGTCTCCACGCCCAGTATGGTATATGGTTACAGGGGATCAATATAGTATATAACCATAACGCTGTATATGGTTACAGCGTCCCAGGCGCTGGAACCACTGAGCTAAATCCTCGGCCTGAGGCTGTGAATTTTAATATTGTCATCTAAATGGATTTCATTTCAACAGTTCCTCTCTTTATGATTAAATCTCTAAAAATTATAACCTCAAAATGCGCTGTTAAAAATAAAAGACAGTCTCCTATCTTTATTGTTTTTACTATTCTGTTAGCTCTTTGGGCAAAAAGCTAGGAAAATTGCTAGGACGAAGCTCAGAAGTAGTGGTGCCCGTGGGCTCTGTGAAGCGATTGCTGGATGACTAGCCCCTCCCCCCACCCGCCAGCCTCAGCCCGAGTCCCTCTGCTCTGCTGCCCCTGCCCAAGGCCCAGCTCAACTCCTGTCCCCTCTGCCTGGCCCGCCCGCGGGTGAAGCTTCTCCAGGGGCTCTGTCACCCAGGATGTCATTTTGCCTGTCTATTATTTTGTTTCATGAGAGTACATTTTTGGAGTTCATAGAAAAACCTACATCAATAAAAGAATTAGCAATATAAATTCAGGAGGAAAAGCAAAATCACTTTATTGGAAATGGAGAAACAAAATAACTTGACTGGAAAAAAAGGAGAGAAATAAGGAAATAGCTATCTTGTCCGAGTAAAGCAGGGAGTCCAGAGCTGGACGGGGCAGGTCTTTGTTCTCAGCCCCTTTTACTACATGGCAAGAGGAGGACTGTCCCCCTTGAGAGCTCTTACAGCTCTGAGACCCCTACTTTGGCCGCTGCCCTCCTATGTGCCCTCCAACGTTCATCTTGTGAGATTTAAAAAGCAGAACCCTACATTCAAGGACAAGTTAGCACAATGAGATATGTGTACATTTTAAAGTATTAATATGGTGAGACAACAAAATATTATGTACTTACATATAGGTGTGTGTATGTACTTGTACTAGGTGTTAGTGTGTATTTGATGCACTGGGGTTTTTTCTGTAGTGTACCCCCCCTCTCTGCTCAGTTGAGTCTTGGCTCAAGCCAAGCCCTATCATCTCCCTCCATTTTTCATAGCTACTCTCTGAGCAGTAGTTTAACTCTTACTTTGCCAGAACCCTCAGGGAGGCCCTTTAACTTTTCCTGTCTGTCCCCCAGTTTTCTCTACACTATGAACACAAGGCTCTTCCAGAAGTTTTTGACTGGTGGGGCTCCTGTTTACTGTAACCACCCACCTGACTGGTCAAAAGGCAGCTGCGGGGCTCATCCCACAGCTACTGAATCGGACCCTCTGAAGCTAGAGCACTCTGAACAGCAACGCTATTCCCAACTGAGAAACCACTGTAATATTTATGATTCCTATTTTGAGCCTGAGTTGATGTTTCTGAATTACTTATGATTTGCTTAGACGTCTACAGAGCCAAACAACTCAGCCATCCTGGATGGGGAGGAATAATGCACTGTAGCACCTGAGAAAGACGGCTCACTGATGGATGCCATAGGTTGCAATTCTTTGAGATTTTTTATGAAATTCATATATTTTTACTTGGAAAAAGTCAAGGAACAGGAATTTGAAGAGAAAATTTTTGTTCCATTGTTATGTATTCCAAAAATGGAGCACTAGGCATAAAAGCACTCCTGGTTTTCATTGACCACAAACTCAATGAGCCAGTAGTGTGATGCATTTGGCTGAGGGCTAATTCTAATTTAGGCTGTAGAGATAAAAGTAGAGCAGATGGAAGCGTGAGCTGCCCCATCCACATCAGAGCCCACCTACCTTACAGCACCCTCCTTAATTTTAGGGCCCAAACTATAAAAGAGACCTGGACAAATTGATGCATGCTCAGAGAAAAATGATAAGTAGGACACAGGAGAGAGTGTTCATGGCGTGTGCTGTCATCTCCTGCTGTCTGCTAGTGAACACAGATCTGTTCCCCTGAAGGTAGCGGCCTTGGACCTTTACCCTATATAAGCACTTTAAACTCAATGACTTGTAACTCTGGCACCAGAAGAAGGAGCCAGTGTTTATCAAAAGACAGTCTGGCCAGAAGCCACTGGAGAAGCCATGTTGGAAATGGGAAGACTTTGTACAGACTTTCTGTTTCAAGTGTCTCCTGGAGAGGCAAATAAATGATTTATATTTGGTATGAGAAATTTCTAAATTAATCACAATACCTTGGTGAAATAACTGTAATATATCTGTAGCAGGTCTTACATGTATAAAACATAATCATGTCCTTGAAATGAACCCTGCTGTTTAAACCAGGCATGGTGGCGCATGCCTGCAATCCCAGCATTTGGGAGGCTGAGGCAGGAGGATCACTACAAACTCAAGGCCATCCTGGATTACCTAGGAAGTTCAAGGCCAGCTTGAACTACATAGCAAGACCCAGGCTGAAAGAAACAACAATAACAAAAACCTTCTGTGATTATAAAAAGAAAGTAAAATGGATAAAAGAAGGAAAATAAATTGTTACTACCTACAGGAAAGTTCTCTCCCAAAATTCTGTCTCCGTGAGGAAGACATGGTGAAACATGTGTCTACACTCCCTCCAACAAATTTATACTTTCATGTCCATAGGACGGGGGTACCGCCCTGTTGGCTGCCAGTCAGTATGGACACAAGCAGGTGGTGGAGACCTTGCTGAAGCATGGAGCCAACATTCATGACCAGCTTTATGTGAGTGTGTTTCACGGGGACATGCAGGGGACTCTCACGCATTCCTTCATCATACTTAGAGGCTAGAAATGCCAACTTGAAAAGTGTTTTGTTGAAGACTGGGTATTGAATCTCAGACATCCAGGGAAAAAGACCTAGTTGACCAGATGAGATTTTTCCATAAAGAAACCATGTAAAATTTACCCATCTTTGTTATGGTTTGTTTTTTTTTTAATTGTTGCACATCTGAGACATTTCAAGTACCTCTGTAATGAAGGTCTTCAGAAACCATATGTTTTTATGGCAAGCACACAGTCCAGCATGTGGACTTACTGAAAGCCAAAATATACTCTCCTATTGTAGAGTTATTTGTCAGGAAGACCACAAAGTGGGGGAAAAACATTTGAAAGAAGTGAGGTTGAAGAATAAAGACTTATGAAATGTGTGCAGATGGTAGCATAGACCTTTGAAAGGCTTCCGGCTATGGGGGGCCATTTGCAGCTACTTGGTACCTTGTCACCCAAGGACTTTTTAAATTGACTGCAATTCCATGAGATTTATGGCAAATATTCTTCTAAGTTGTAGGGAAAAACATTAAAAATAGAGAGATGAGCTAACTTGATAGAGTTTCATGGAAAGAAGGGGAAGAATTCCTACCTCTGATTATCTACGAACAGCATGGTAGGCTATCCTACAACTAGACTAGCCCTCTGGCGGGGGCTCTGTGCTTCCACAGCCAGATAATAGCCATGTGGGGGTGTTTCCCTTTGAGTATTCCGTCCAGAGTTTGCCTGGTTAATTCTGACAAATCACAGGCCCTTTGAAGTCCACAGCAACTACCCTCAGCCCCTGCACTGCAGAGCCCACATCCTCTCTATGAGTCCATGGCAATCTGCTCAGGATGACTGGCTTGGTAAGGATCTCGAAGACTGATTTCTAACCTCTGGCTCCCCTTTACAAGTACCTGGGAGCTTCAGAAAATGCCAGTTTCCAAGCAACTGTGCTGGAATCTTTAAGCTCACAACCTGAGCAGCAGGTGATTCTGACATGTGGCTAGCTCTATGAAAGACAAGACAAAGGTTGGCTGTTCCTGTGGCTCTGTATGGGTAGAGTGTGTGTGAGCATAGATACTAGAGTATTTGTGTAGCTTGAGTAGAAAGAGCCGCCTACTAGAAACCCAGTGTCCTCCTCGGACGGGCCTGGATAGACGCGCAGGGAAGTGTTGCACTTGTGGTTAGCGTCCCCATGGGTGTACGGTAGTGAGCGGGGGTCCTCCATGGGCTCCCCCAGGTTCTCACCAGTCTAGCAACAGTGATGCTTGCCGCGCTTTTGGATGAAGTGAGCACCGGGAACGCTCTCGGCTGACCAGTCTGTGGCTGAAATCACCCAGTGACGTGTTTCCAGGAGGAAAATGCCCAGAAGGCGGAGACCGTTACACAGGAAACCCAAGACAGCTGCAGCACTTCCTCCATTCCGTGGAGCCCGCCCTTTGCCTTTCTAGATATTGTTGGTGGCCGCATGGAGACTCACGGAGACTCTTTTTAGGGCACTTTTTCTAATCACAACATACTTCGTTCTTTATTGTTTTCTACTTGTCATTGTTTTAAATTGTGATGCTGGGGATCGAAGCAGGGCTGGTATGTGTCAGTCAAGTGCTCTACCACGGAGCCACATCCCCAACCCGTGGTGCCTTTCGCTACACAGGAACTCTGCACCCTAAGGGACACGGCTAAGACAGCGTGCAAGACGAAAGCTTTAAGTGAAAGGACACTGTCACTCCTCATTCACAAAGACACACAAACTAGGTTTCAGGTGTTTAGTTTGTTTTTTAAATTTAAGACTTAACACTTAATTGATGAAAGAATAGAAACCTAAGAGAAGATGGAAATGGAAAATGATATTACAATCTACATTTTAAATTTCTTTTAAGATAAATATGGCAATGATTTTTGAACACTTCATTTGTTACCTCTCAGGATGGAGCTACTGCCCTCTTCCTGGCCGCCCAAGGAGGCTACCTAGATGTCATCCGATTATTGTTGTCCTCGGGGGCGAAAGTCAACCAGCCAAGGCAGGTAATGTGTGCCGGTGAACTCTGCTTGACCAGGGGAGCTGGGGCAGGGAGGGCTGGGTGGCCCTCGCGGCGCATACCTGAGATAACCAGCAGCTCCAGGCATCCTCGAACCCTTTTGCCTCCGCCATAAAAAGTTAATCTTTGAAAGTTTTGTCTTGTTTTGTGCTTTGGAGTCACCAGAAAGTCTACGAAAGCAAGCTGACATCACAGTGTTAAATCTAGAGTGTTTGGTGTCTGAGGTCAAGTACACATTCTGCCAACTCCTGTTCAAATAAATTGTGGCTGCACAGAAGTACTAAGTGTTGGCCAGCCTGGGATGTAGGTAAATAGAGGTGAGTTCCTGCCCAGTCCCTGGCTGATAAGCTGCTTTCTTTCCTCCTGATGCAGGGGGAATAGATATAACTCCTAAACCTATTGATGTCTAAGGCACCAACTTCGTGTTCCCAAAATCCAAGTATGAATTTGGAAGAACAATGGAGTTAAGAGTAGGAAACTTTATTGAGCGAGAGACAGCTCCTCAGAGCTGGAGACCTGGAAAGTGAGTTGCAGTGGACTTTACTTACTAGGGAGGTTTTATAGCCCAAAATCAAGGGGTGGGTACAAAGGGGAACAAAACTATGACTAACCAATAGGATTACAGGTACAGTAGCTTAAGTCATATTGATCCAATGGGGAAGCAAGTCATGTAGCAAGTGTACATGAATGATGTCATTGTGTTAGTCTTGTCTTGTCTTAGACGTCTTAGCCTTAATCTTAGTTTTCATCTTTGTGTTAATGTATGTGGAAAAGATGGTCACCTTTTGAGATAATGGTTTCTTTATAGATCTCAAAAGGGTGGTACTCAAGCTTTTGTATATCCCTCAGAGAGAGTAGCATTTCATTTTGAGGCCTGACATTCAGTGGACACACCATCAGCCGCTCTTTGGCTGTGTTCTCGTCTTCTGCACTGACTCCTTCAAGGGTCTCACCCGGCCTGCTTACCCACAATATTTTTACCTAACTTTGCTGTCTGTGTCACTCCTACTACCTCTTCCCCTAAACCTGGCAGGAGCCCTTGGCGTCATGAGTGGGTTCCATACTATCAGCTCCCTCCACAGGGATGCTATGGACTGAGACTTCCTTTACCAGCCAGATCTCCTCCGTAACTAATCAGAGGTTTACACAGTGAATAGCTGTGGACACCTTTTGTTGGTCTGAGCTTTTGCCTACAGGCTTCTTGGGTCTTCAGAAGCCTAAACTCACAAGAAATATAGGAAAGAAAGAGGCCTTGTGGCTGAGAGTGGTGGCACACACCTGAAATCCCAGCCCTTGGGGAAGCTGAGGCAGGAGCTTGAGCTTGAGCCCAGACTGGGCAGCATAAGGTCTTAGAGACATACTGTCTCAAATAAAGCAGAAAAAAACCAATAAATTGCTATGTGGTTTTGAAATCAAAAGCAAATCAGTCTCTCTTGGACTTTATCTGAGAATTAAGAGGCTGGGCAGGGTGAGCCTAACAATTTCTTTAAGCTCCTAAAGTTTTGAAAATTGTTTCAATCAATGTTTAGTCAGTATTTGCTGAACATTTTTTATGTGCCAGGCACTTCTGTGAATATATGACTGTATTATTAGTATTTTTGGAGGTATTCTTAGTTTGAGATGGCCCCAGAAGTACTCTTGGAATAGAAAGAAGTTTAGAAAATGTTGTGCCATCAAACTGGCCAAAGCTGACAGTTAAGGGTAGGAGTGTAGTGTTTTCTTGTCAGTCCTTACTTTGAAATTGTTGATTATGAATCAGAGACTTCATTTTGCCTAAATTAACTAAAGAAATTGGCTGCTTATAAATTTTATTTTGAGGCCATTATCAGATAGTCACTGTGAACTTAGGAGATACTGTCAAGATCATCAAGTCTTTACTGTACATCTTTTCAAAGTAATGTCTAGTGCTTCAACCAATCTATTTGTAAAATTCTCAGCCTTTAGGTACTCTTTGTTAAGTACATGTATGCACACACACGCACACACACACTACAAACACAGTGGGACATGCCTGTAATTCCAGCTCTCAGAAGGCTGAGGCAGAGGCTTGCAAGCTTTGAGTCCAGCCTGGGCAACACAGCAGGACCTTGTCTCCAGGGGAAGTTTAGGGGATACAGCCCAGCGGTAGAGCAGCTGCCTAGTATGAGCAAGGCCCTGGGTTGAATCCCCAGGACCACAAAAAGAAAAACCCCAAGTTGGTATAAGAGGTGGTATCTCAAATGTTACATAGATAGTGTCCATTTGATGCTAATTTGGCTCAGGTGAAGATGCTGAAGTCAAGAAGCTAAAGAATAGACCAGCGCCACAGTGGTAACTGTGACACACCACACTGATATTCTCACCTTAAAAGTGGGTAGCTGGCCCTTGGGTGAGGATAGCCTGGTTAAGGACTCAGTGACTTGCCCTCCCAGAGATGCCCCCCCCACCTCGGACTAGAGATAGAACCCTAGGCCTTGCATTGAGCTACATCTCACACCACAGCATTTTTTTTTCTTATTTGAGACACATTTTCATTAAGTTGCCACACTGGGCTGGAGCTTGTGATCCTCCTGCTTCAGCCTCCTGGCAGGCTGCGATTACAGGAGTGCACCACCCTGCCTGATTTAATGCTGTTTCAGATGTAAGAGTTCCAAATCTAAAGGCCGCTGTTCAGGAAAAGCATTTTTATACAGTAAGAATGGGAAATGTTTGGGGGAGAAAGTAATGGATTCTTTCCTTTTCATGGGTACATTCAAAAGACTGTGCTCTCAAATCACAAATAATTTTGTACCTGCTATGAATTTATAATTAGACGTGGTTACCTGTCCGGGTCAGTCTAGTTCAAGTCCTGCCTTCTCTGAAAGTATCAGCTCCACTGGTCTAATCCTGCTTTGAGAAAACAAATGATGCCACATATGCCATAAACATTTTAAAATATAAATAATGACAAAAGTGATACCAGTCCTGTTTGACGTGGTTCTGCATTATAAGGAGGTTTTTAGAAAGAAGCACAGGGCTGTTAGCTCAGTAGCACTACACCTACTTGGCAAGCACCAGGGCCCGAGTTCAAACACCAGTACTGCCAACAACAAAAAGAGTTAACAGTTTCCGTTAAAATGGCCGACACATTGTCAAGCCAGTTCTGTTCTTCAATCTCTCCTGACACATTGAATTGTTATCAGAAAATCCTTGAATTTGCCAAATAAAGATAAGGATATGTACCTGGTTTCATTTCTTAATGTTTATAGATGAGTCTGACTCACAGTTTTATACCCCCATTTTATGGGGTCCCGCCATTTTAGACTATTCTGTGACAGGATGTTCACAGAACCACACTAAAATCACTCGGCTGACACTCAGTCAGGCTCAAGCAACCTGACCTGTGGTAGGAATGGCTTTCTCTTGTAACTCTGTCGTGGAGAAGTAATGGAGACCTTTTTTTTCCGGCTTTGGCTGCAGAACCAGAATGACAAAGCAGGCCACAGTCAGACACTGGAACGACAGGTTCTCGATTTGCAACTTGAAGAGATTTTCCTTCCACATTGTGTTAAGAGGTTAAGAGTCACAGTTGAAATCCAAAGTCATTGCCAAAACTCATTTTCAGTGGAGGATTTAGCTCAGTGGTGCTGCCGCCCACCTTGCAATAGAAGGTTGAGTTCAATCCCTGGTAGCAAAACAACAAAAGCAAAAAAAAGTCCTCACTTTCATTTCTTCGCATGTGTTCTCATAAAACAGAACTCTCAAACCTTTTCATCTCCGCCGGTCCATCTAGTCAGGTGTTTCCCTCAACAGAACGCCTTGACGTGTGCTTTTCTTTTCTTTTCCCCACCTTTGGTTGTATTTCATCATTTTTTTTTCAAGTTGCAAACATTCTTTTTAAAAAATTTATTTTATTGCTACATTTTTTATATACATTGCGGTCACCACGACATTGAGAATTTGTACCAGTAACATGGGCTTTTTCCCAACTCTGTTCACTTATCTTATTAAAACAATATTTTCCTTCTTAATTTTTGTTTTTTGAGACAGGGCCTCATCATGTAGTTCAGCCTGGCCTCAAACTCATGAGAATCCTCTTGCCTCAGCCTCCTCAGTGCTGGTATCACAGGCATGGGTGTCCACACCTGGCAAAAATAGTACTTTCTAGAGTGACAAAAATCTGTTCTGTTTACCAAGAGCTAAGGTTGGCCTGTCATCACTCCTCTGCAACTGATCCTCTTCATGAATTAACCTTCTTTGAAGTCCTACAGAAAGCCTACCTAGTGAAGCCCATAACAGAAGCCTTGGGCTGTGGACTTGCACACAAAGTTGCTGGGGCTCAGATAATAAATGTTCTCCCAGGTCACAGGCTTGGGAGCCCAAGGTGGGAGCAGGCAAGGAAGAGTCAGCAGACCGACCTGGTGGGTACCTTAAGGATTTGGAGACAGGAGCAGCCAGTCACAGGAAGGCCCTGCTGCTCACTTTGTGGAGGGCTGGGCGCTGCCTCAGGCCCCTACACAGGTAGAGCCCGGAAGAGTGTGTTGACTGGAGGATGCCCGAGGCGTGGGCAAGGAGGTCCGGAAGCCTGGAGCTCGGGATGAGCCAGGCCCGGGCAGCAGGGGAGGCCCTGAGTGCTCGGCTCAGGCACAGGTGCAGCACATCAGCCTCAGGAAAACTGCCACCGGCAGCTGGGGAACCAGAAACCAGTCTCTGAGAAGCAAGCGCTTGGCACTGACGGGGGTGATGGGTGTCCAGCGATGGTGACACACAGTAGTCCAGTTTTAACTACATGGCCTCAAGCTGGTTGTTTACTTTCCCTGGACTTCAGTTTTTATAATCTGTAAAACCAAGACAATAATGGTACCTTTGTGGTGGGATTGCTGTGATAATTAAGTCTCTGCAGAACTCAATGCAACAGCTCTGGGTCTGGGTCGGCCTGCTAGAAAAGTTGGCTTGAAGTTGATCCCCATCTGCTGCTGGTGAATGTCCCTGCATCCTTTGAGCTCTCACTTTAGGACAGAATTGGTCCCGAACACTGGCACATGGGGGCAGTAGAAGCAAAGAGTTCATGCCACTTTCTAGGCCATTTCTATGGAAGAAGATGGCTGTAGTTATTTTTCCTAATTCTATAGGAGCCTAAATAGGCCCACGTAAGATTAGTTTCTAACAAAGGTCTTATCTTATGCTTCATCCTGTGCTGTGGTCCAAACACTAAATATATTAGAGGACCTCAAATGTAAGAGTTGGGAGGAACTACAAAAGTCATCCTATTTAACCACCCCTCTGGTGTAGCCTTCCTATAAGAATCAGCCATTGTGGAACACCTCCAAGCCTGGGAAATGCACTACCACCTGATTGACTTAGTCTTTGGCTGGCTCTCAGCATTTCCTTCTTATATTGACCTCAGTTCTCTCTCTGGATTTCATCTATTGGTCGTCCTTGTATCCTTTGCTCTGAAAAATTAATCTAAGTCCCTTCCACTTAGTTAACAGGCAGATGGTAATTAATACTACTGTGTCCTCCTGAATCTCGTCTTCTCCAAGCTGAATGCTCTATTTCCCTTTTTACGAAGTGCTATAGTGGTTACACCTTCCACCTCATGAAGATTCAGTTAACTTACTGAATTTTAAAACTATTTTAGTCCAGAAATATTTAAAACCTTATTTAAATATATTTTGCCTGTTCTGATTTTATCGATAACCTACCAAAAGGAGCTGAGTTGATTCGTTTTCCATTATTTCCACTATGAAAATGAAGACACAGACCATCATGAGTTGGGGAAAGAAAACAGAAACTGAAGTGTAAAGAAGAGGGACAGGGCCGGGGATATAGCTCAGTGGTTCCGGTGCCTGTCTTGCAAGCGCAAGGGCCCGAGTTCGATCCTGGTAACAACATAACAATACTGGGTGTGGAGACTCACCCCAGCAGCAATCAGTACCACATACCACAGTGCTGGGCGTGGTGGCTCACGCCTGTAATCCCAGCACTCGGGAGGCAGAGGCAGGAGGATTGCTGTGATGTGAGTTGGAGGCTGAGCTCAGGGCCAACCTGAACTACAAAGTGAGACCCTGTCTCAAAAAAACCTAAAAAAAAAAAAAAAAA
The DNA here is from genome assembly GCA_004026965.1 of Petromus typicus. Lineage (NCBI taxonomy): Eukaryota > Metazoa > Chordata > Mammalia > Rodentia > Petromuridae > Petromus > Petromus typicus. The sequence goes on along the minus strand of PVIR01014505.1, from coordinate 14,665 downwards.
GAAGAGGAACAACTCTCCTATTCAAAACTTGATAATCAATTGGTAACTTTGAGAAAAATTGTTTTAACTCCCATGTGACTCCCAGGGTTCGGAAAATAGATTTGGACAATTACCAGTAGCACAGTATTGATTCCAGGGTCAAACTCAGGACCTTGCTCTTGCCAGGCAGGTGCAATCCCACCAGACTGACCCCGGGTCCCTCCAGATTTCGTTTTTCCAGTCTTCCTGCCTGCTCTCCAGGCAGAAGTCAGTAAAAGCAAATTAAAAGAAGCAGGTGAAAGTACCCGGTGAGCACAAGTACAGGGTGAGAAGCAGAGCATGTTTCATGATAAGTGACACTCAGACTTAAGGTTTTCCAGGATGTATCAGCCAGTCTTCGTGCAGACCATCTCTACATGTGTTTTCTCTTTCAGCAGTATCTCTTCCAGACTAACATTCTGCAGAACAGGGTGTGAAACTGAGAGACATTTGCCCTGTCTCACATCCAGGAATGGTGACTGGTTTCCTCCCAGAGTGACTCTCTGGGTAAAGACAGTGGACCTGAATGCTCCTGTACCTGTTACAAATTGATATTAGTAATAGCTGTTACCATAGGACATCCAGGCATTTTTCTGTGTGCAGTTTTACTAAAATAACCAACCTCTTGAAAACCAGCCCTGCCTGCTCTCTAGTGGAGCTTCACAAAACACAATGGATCCCGCCATATTTCAGGCCTCGGTGGAGCCCAGCCGGCTTCTCTGGCTCCCCAGGTGCTGCCACCCTCGGTGGGGTGACAGCGGGGGCGGCCCCCTGCCGGCCAGGCCACGCCTATCCACGCCTCTGTGGCTGCATTCGGCCTGCCTGAAATGACCGTCACGTCTACCGGCCTACAAGACCCAGCTCGGACATCGCCTGTCTGTGGAGCTGACCCTAAGCCCACTGAGGGCTTCACTGCGGGCTTTTGTTGTCCAAGCGTAAATGCAGCAGTACGACCACATAGAAATGTCTGCGTCTCTTCTGCTTTACACTGAGTGCCTCTGAGAACGGAGGCCTCATATTTTGTTTTCTTACCGCAGATGTAGAGGATGCTTAATAATTACTGTTTGAATGATTAAGTCTTAATTGGAAGAATTAAATCTTTAAAAAGAATGTAGAAATGCTTAGTAAACCAAAAGTATGAATGAAGCTAAAATAATGTTCAGATTCAAGTATGCTTTCAATAGACCCTGGAAATATAGGAGGCAGGTAAAACGTATCTTTTATATGTTCTGTCTTTTGTTTCAGCGCCCCCTCCCCCATTTCTTCAAAGACAGAGACACTAAATCCTCTGACTGCCTCTCAGCGCCCTGGGCCTTCTGATTTGCCATCTTCTGCCACCCCACACAAAAGTCTTCTTCTTCTCTTTATCAGGATAGCTGCGGGCGTTTGTCCTCCCCTGCTTTGTCTAGAAGACTGGGTTGAAATTACACACTACTGCAGAAAATGTAACTTTATATGCCGTAATTGAACCATGTTGGTCTTCAGCCCCTTTCCCGTGGATGGAGGAGCCAGTCTTGTCTGGATATAGTAGACTGTTCGGGCTGTATTCCCATGATGACTTCAGAGGTTAAATTCAGCCAATTCCGAATTCTGCTTCCTCTTCTCCAAAGTGACCCACATCCTCAGCAGTCAGACTGTCACCCTGGTGTTGGGGGGAGTGTTGAGACAGAAGCCTGAGCTTTGTTGGGCCCTACACCCCCTGCGTTGGTGCCCAGAACCCCAGCTCCTCCTCTCTCTGCCCTGGTCTTCGCAGCCTGGGCTCCTCCCTGCCTCTGCTTCCTCGGCACCCGATCTCCCAGGGGTGGGCAGGGGCCCCTGGATACTAGATACAGGCTGGGTGTGGACCACGGGGATGCGGGGTGTCCTACCGTCATTTCTCTTCTCTCTCTCCAGGTCCTAGACAGTCGTCAGCTTGTTTGCGCGCGCACACGCACACGCACACACACACACACACACACACACACACACACCCTTTTCACACCCTTTTCTCCCACACACACCAAGATTCAACCCAGAGAGAAAAGAGAGCACAGGCAGCCGCCTCACTACCTCCTTCCTGCTCCAGAAGCATTTTCCATTTCCCCTTCCTTCAGGCAGGAGCCACCTCGGGCTCCTGTCCCTCCTTTGGATATTTCGCCATTTCCTCTCTGTAATTGCCATCTCAGCCTTTGTGGCCTCGTGTTCATGGGAAAGGGGGCGCTGGGGAGTAATATATGGAAAATGTTACCGAAAATGAGTGTCACCGCCTAGAAGATGCACACATTCCTGGTGACATGAGCCTGTGCCCCCCTGAGGCATATGTGGCTCAGGTACTGGGCACCAGAAGAGAGGAGCAGGAGAAGATCTTGGGCTCTCTGAATCTCAGATGACATCTCAAAGGCAAAGACCGCTCTCCTGTAGCCAGGGAGGGACCGCTGGGCAGGGGCCTGGTGAGCGCCAGGAAGCAGAGAAATGCATAATCTGTGACAGAAGTCCAGGCAGTCGCGTCTCTCTCTGGGTGTGTGGGATGTGGTTCTGCTTAGTTTGGCTGCCTGGGAGTACGGTTTACACCCCGCCTTCCCTGCCACGCTCTGGGGCTAAAGAGCTGGCCTAAACCGGCTGGATTTACACGCCAAAGCCTGGGCCCTGGCGCCTAGTCCACTACAGGCGCTGCCACCTCCGTCTGTATCAGATCCTCGCCTACCTAGGTGGCCCAGGGCCGTGGGGCTCAGCTGCAGGGGGTCTGTCCTCGGGGATCCCCACGGGTCTGGGTCCTGGTGGGCGGACACGCTGTCATGCTGTCACCCCCTCTCCCCGCAGGACGGGACGGCGCCTCTGTGGATCGCGTCACAGATGGGCCACAGCGAGGTGGTGCGGGTGATGCTGCTGCGCGGAGCGGAGCGCGACGCCACGCGCGACGTGAGTGAGGAGGGGGACGCCACAGGGCCGAAGCGCCCCTCAGGCCCGGGTGCTCCGGGAGGGCTGCTCCCTGAGTCCCAGCCTGGGCTGCTGGAAAACAGGGTCCGGTAATGCCAGAACTCCACAGGGGTGCTGGCTGCCTGTCCTCTGCCTCGGGGACCTCTGAGTCCTCTCTGACCTGCGCGGGGCGTGTTCTCCTCCGCGGGCTGCAAACCCTGGCCACCGCCCTGCTGTCCGCGCTGACGGCGGCTCTGCCTCCGCTGCCTCCTTTGGCCCCACAGCACCCCTGGGCCCGCGGGCGCTGGGAAGAAGCGCTCAGGGAGAACCGGCCTGCCTGGCTCTTGGCCCTTTGCCTCCCTGTGGCCTTCGCCTTACCTTTGCTTAGGTCCAGCCTCTCTCCAGATCCAGAAGGGAATCTGAAGGCGGACAGACGCGTGGCCGCTTCACTGCCCGTTGTCTTCTTTCTCCTTCCCACCATCTCTGAATCCAGGAAGGAAAAATCCCCTGATCCTGCCTCCCTCTTTCCGCGTCTGAAGCTGAGCTCCTGGCAGCTAAGCTGGGGCCGCACAGCACCGGCCGGTCCCCAAACTCAGCGAAGGAAGTCAGAGCGTCTCCTCCTGAGCCAGAATGGTGGCAGAAGGACGGAGGCTGATGTTCTGGAATGTGCCTTTGTCTTTGCCCTCCTCTACCCCCTCCTTCTCTTCCTCCTCTTTCTCTTTTTTCTTTTAAGCACATTTCAATCTAGCCTCCCTCTGCCCCCTACAAGGTTATATAGATTTTTTAAACAATAAATGAAGTTCACCAACAGCTTTTAAATTGTGAGAGACAAACAGTTTTGGCTAAGTCATTAACTGCAGAGGCTGTCTCTTGGGACCATTAGCACCTTAAAAATACGCTTTTGGAATTCTCCTTGTCTCTCACCCGTGTCTAGGGGACAAGAGCGGTGTGAATTCCAAGGCAGGGTTCGAAGATCCGGTAACCAGTGATGGTGACCCCAGAGCGGCCAGGGAGAGGGCACACAGGCGCTCCTAGGCTCGCCACCACTGACACAGTCACACACTGTCTCATAGCCTTTCGCGCCATTTTAACTGCTCACTGTACAGCGCTCCTGCATGGAGACCTTGCCGATTCGTGCTTCGTTACACCTCTCACCTCTTTCTGACACCAAACCTTTTGCTGCCAGTCCTCCACTGGCGTTTCAGACCACATCTCAAAGGAGCAGACCGCTAAGCCAGCATGAACTTATGTGAGTAATCAGCTTTGATTTCTCCTTCTTTCTCAGGACGGTACAACAGCGTTGTTGAAAGCAGCCAACAAGGGGTACAATGATGTTATAGAAGAGTTGCTTAAATTCTCACCCACTCTCGGTCTTTTGAAGGTAAGACCTGAAGAAAAATTATACTAATACCTAAAGAAAACTGGCTAGAGTATAATCAGCCTGGTTAGTGTACTCTTTTTACTTTTTGTTCTGTTTTTCATTGTGTGTGTATGTGTGGTACTGGAATACACTTCCAATTTGTTGCTAAAGACCTATGGCAGTAATGAGAAAATTAAAAAAAAAAAAAAAAAGGAAACAGAATCTGTCAGTACCTAATTTTCCAGGGGGAAAAGAAAGGTAATAGTAATGAAATTGGTAAATTAGAAAGAAAAAAACCATATTGGTATCATTTGTAAGATCTCTGAAATCAAGAAAGAAGAGATAGTTAGGCTCTTCTTTCTCTTACCCTGAGCAGAGTACCATTTCACTTGGTTACCTTCAATGAAACAAAATTAGCTTCAAAAACCTGGACATTTCAGAATATAGGAATTTTCCAGGTCCTGAGTCTTCCAGAAAACAGAGCCCTAAAACTCTTTGGTAAGCTTTCATCATTTTGACCAAAATATTTCTAAACTATTGGATAAATTGGAAGTCAGCAGCATTTCTGTAAAGGACAAGATAGTAACTGTCATAGGCTTTGCAGGCCGCATGGCCTCGGTTGAGGCTGTTCCACCTGGCATGCTTGCAGGAGAGTGGCTAGAGAAAGAGAGACAAAAGACCGGGGCTCTGTTCCCATTATTTATTGGCATTATATTTATGAAATGTCATCTAATTTTCACATCTAATAAAATACTCTCCTTGGGCCAGGGATTTAGCTCAGTGGTTCCAGCACCTGCCTAGCAAGCGCAAGGTCCCAAGTTCAATCCCTGGTAATCATATACCACCATGCCGGGCATAGTGGCTCTCGCCTATAATCCCAGCTCTCAGGAGGCAGAGGCAGGAGGATTGCTGAGTTCAAGGCTGGTCTGGGCTCCACAGTGAGCTCGGGGCCAGCCTGAATTACAAAAGTGAGACCCTGTCTCAAAAAAATTTTCTACTTTAAAATCATTTTTAAATGCAAGAAGAGCACTTAGCTCACAGGACAAGAATAACAGGCTGCGGTTTCACTTGACCCACAGTGGGCCATGGCTTGCTGACCCCCAACTAGGTACTTTCTTAAGTAGAGAGTGCTGACCCTTTTCTAACATGGTATAGTAGCTGACTGTTTTGGAGACTGTGTCCTCAGGTGTATCAGTGTGGCTAGAATAACTCCAAGAGCTCTTAGAGTACCTTTATATCTTATATTTATGTATTTGATATGAGTATATTTTATATTATTATATTTAAACTGTTTATAGAATAAGGATCATCATAAAAGTAAATTCTATGAACAAAAAGGAAGGAACTTTAGAAACAGACTTTGCAGTATCCAGTCTTATTTACACAGGGCTTAGTAGGGCTGGGGATGTAAAAGAAAAAAAAGATTGAGGCTTGCTGAGGTGTTACCAGGTGAGTAGATTACTGACTTGCCATACATACTATGGAAGAAAGCATAGAAAAATACCACTTTGCTGGAGCTTTTCTCTGGGTGTGTTGTCATCCTTTTATAAAATCTAAGTGGCTTCTATAAGATGTTAATTCGGGTACCAAGCTCGCTTTTAGATACTACTTATAGATCTATATGTACCTTTCGGGACCAACATCCAGCTCCTACTCTATCAAGTTAGTTTCTCTTTTCTCCTGAATCCAGCTACATGCTGATTTCAGCTGTTCCTTTATTTCAATAAACATTTGTGCCCAATTTCTTAATGTGAGCAACCCATCTCATAGGCCCTCCAGTCAGATAGGATCTAACTCGGCTCAGGAAAGTGGCCTCAGCCCACAGCCCTCCCCGTAAGCCCTGTAACTGCAGCCTCTCCCGCCAGCCCCAGTGTGTCTGGCCTATCGGAGGACTCTGGCCACACGGCTGGTCCTACAGTCCTGCTGCAAGTGGCTCACCAAAAGTTCAAAGTCTTCAAGAAAAGACAGCTTGGCCAAGCACTGCTGTATTTTCTGCAGCCTGTTTTGAACTGTATAAAACCACCTAAGCGGCCATGAAGTCATGTACGCCCTGGAGGCTGGCTCCCCCGTAGAACGGCAGCATTATTTCTGCTGACCACAGCTCTGTATCTAGGGATGTGATCGTCGGTGGGGATGTGACTTTGAAACTACAAGGGAAGATGGGTAAGGCGTGCAGTGTCATCTCAGAGATGATTTATGATGAATCCCAGCCAAGTGCTGATGACTGTTGGTCACCTCTGACACACACTGTCACTCTGTCCTAGAATGGCACAACGGCTCTCCACGCAGCGGTGCTCAGTGGGAATATTAAAACAGTTGCCCTGCTTCTGGAAGCAGGGGCGGACCCCGCCCTGAGAAACAAGGTACTCACTTCACCTGTCTCTTGGTGTCCTTGTGCCCTGTGCAGAGAGACAGGACCACGTCCTCCGAAGCGGCACTCTGGCTCTGGTCGCGCTTTTCATACTTGCATGTATGATGGGGACATGAGGCCACAGTGACTGGGATGTTCCTGGGCAGCAGATGGCACCCACATCATCAGTGCCTTTCCATGAAGGGTGGTGCAGGCTCCTGACAGGGACGGGGAGGGGACAGACCGTCACCATGACAAGTAAGCAGTGACGTTCCATCACCAGAGATGCCCCCTGAGAAGCTCCGGTCCCAGTGGTTTATCAACATCCCCATACATTGGATGGTTTTGTGCTGTTTGACTACTTGGGGAAAATGTTGCCCTTGTACTGTGAAGGGCTACACGCCTCAATCATAACCACCAACTCTTTTTTCAATTTATAATTCTAAACCCTTAGTTTACAATTAGGCTAAACTTGGAAGTCAGTGAGTACACAATAACACCTGAAAGATGACTTGCTTACTTCTGTCATTGTACTTAGTCTTGTCAACATCTGCTAAACTGTACTTAATGTACAGATTGAGAGGGACAGAACCGAGGTCTAAATGACCAATAACTGAAGGAGGATAAGAGGTTGGCATTAACTGTTAAGAGGGGAAGAAGTAAAATTTTCACATACTCTGAACTCCACACTCACATACTCTAAATTTTTGTGTCTATTACTATGTTAACGTTTTTAATAATGAAAACAAAAACGCAGAGAGGTAAAGCTCAGTGGTGGAGCACTTGCCTACAATATAGGAGATCCTGAGTTTGATTCCCCAAATTGCAAAAACTAAATATACAGCTCTATACATCCAGACACTATTCATACTGTACACAAACACACATGAGTGTGTATACACACGCAGTGGACCCTTGACTTCTGAACTCAGTTTGTTCCTGAGGCCTGGTTATAACTCAGGTTGATCAATTTAAGCTCAGGCTTCTCTACACAGCCTTCACAGACTCTCCCCCCCCCACACACACACGCAGACCTCAGCATCCTTAGAGAGACACTGGTCCAGGATTTCTCAATGAACCCACACAGGAAAGAAGGCTGTCATGTTCCTTCCAGAGCGCTTTAAGGGTTAAATCTATATCTGAGCCAGGTATGGTGGCACAGACCAGCAATCCTAGCACTTGGGAGGCTGACACAGGAGGATCACCGTGAGCTCAAGGCCAGTCTGGGCTACACAGTGAGTACAAGGCTTGTCTGAACTACAAAGCAAGACCTCATTTCGAAAAACAAACAAAAAAATCTGTATCTGAACCTGGAAGCACAAGCAGCTGGCACTTAGGTCATAACTCAAGATTTTGTTCCTAAATTAAAACTAAAATTCAAGTTGTAACCCAAGTTGTTTTTATGCCAGGCTGGTCATAACTGTATATAATTCTATGACATTTGGAACCACTAAGCAGTGCTAGTTAAACAACAAGTCAAAGCCAAGGGTCACTTTTTTCCCTCGTTCTACTTGGCGTGAGGAAGTACAGTTCCCTGTTCCTAGCGTTGAATTGCTTGATGATAACATTTCTGCTTATCTCTTTCCCAGATATTCACATTTGTGTTCCATGAGCTGGCCTTGCTGAGCGATAAGACACCTGAAGTCATAACTGCCTTTCTTTCCAACTTTATCTTTAGACCTTGTTCGCAGACTTCCTAGAAATCAGTCTTTGTTGAGGAGGTTTCCAGGGCTGAAGCAAGGAAAAGGGAACCGTTGGCCCCTTCCCCTAGAAACTGAAAATGCGGCTCCTCCCAGGTCTCCCAGAGTAGTGCAGTGGTCATGGGGTGATGGATACCGGCAGTGTCCAGGAGGTGAATCGCCAGGCTCTGACCCTTCCCCCGGAAGTACTCGAGCTTATGTGTGGTACACGTGACAGCCTCGTGCTAGGAAAGCTGGCTGCCAGAAAGGAGGAAAGGAAGTCTTGACTACCCATCAGGCTTGAGAAAAGCACCACTTTACAGGCAGCTTCCGGAGCAAGGGTGCTGGGATTCTGGCAGCTACTGAGAACTCTTGAAAGAGTATTGTGGGCTTTCCTTCATTCATTCACGCATTCATTCATTCAACAAACACTGACTGAACGAACACCCTCTAGATGCCATGCACGGTGCCCTGCACTGGGTCGATCATGCACTGTGCCATGGTCGATCAGATCACGCAGCTTCTGTTTTCACGGAGCTCAGAGTATAGCATAGAATAAAGATGGTGAAGCAAACAGTTGCAACACACAGGTGTGAGAACCACAGCAGAAAAGTGGCTGAGTGACTTCTGAGCTGGTGTCTAACCTCTTCTGCTCCGGGAGTCCCACACTTCTGTTCTGGGTCTTGGATGCAGGTGACAAGGAGAGGATGAACCAGGGGCACTAAGAGCCAGCCTCCCTCTACAGCCACCCCAAGGGGACAGGGGTCTCCGAGTGAGCACTGAGAACACATCTCCCAGGAACAATGGGAAGTAACAGTGTAGTATCTGGGATGTGGACCTCTGTCATGAAAGAGACAGCAACTCGGGGTGTAGCACGCAAGTGCAGCATCCCAAGAACTCGGTGGGGACCAGCCAGGACACTAGATTTTTACAGCTATAAGGATGACACATAGAAGTGTGATGTGACTGATCAAAAATTGACAACAAAGTTTGAGGACAAAGGTTTTTTTAATGAAAAATGAAAATGGAAATAGATGGTCACATGGCTGCTAAAAGTCAGCGGAATGGTGGGCGGCGGTACAGCTCTTGAGCATCTTCCTACGTGCAGTTGCTTTCTAGCTGTGTGCCAGCTGCTCCATGGACCAATAACTAACAGAAACAGCCCAGTTAATCCCGGGTGTTTTCTCTGAGTTCAGACTGAGCTGTTTATCAGCAGCATTTCTCTGCAGGCTCCAGGAATTAAGCCTAAACAATATCTGCTCCTGCAAAAATTGACCCAGAGGTAGACTTGGACCTGTAGAGGGCCCTCTGGTCTACTGCGTAGTGTCTGCTCTCTGCTTCAGTCCAGCAGCAATAACAGAGGTCCCTGTGGCGAGCGGAAGTGCAGCTACAACACAGGCTGCACATCAGACTTCTGCAGCCAGTTCCTAGTTCCCACCAATGGAGATCCAGCCCGGGGAGGGGGGAACAAGAGCCTCACTTAGGATCAAAGTCCAGATAAAGTAGTGAGGATTCCGGGACTGGCCGCAGGACAAAACTAGTGAAGCATCTGACAACCACATCCAAGCCCTCCCTGCCATTCTGTGCCCTTTGCTACCTGGCCCCAAACCCCTGCTTAATTCTTTGTAACTGCTTAGGAGCCTTGTCCCCCCAGGGGCTTGAAGACCTGGTCAGGATTGTGCACTCAAAACACTGTTCTTGATCACACAAAGACGCTGTCTGCCTTTGTCATCGCATAGACACCTGCTCTGCTGGCACAGAAGCCATGGTGGGTAAAACTGCCATGGCCTTAAACACATCAGGGTGGGGTACACCAAATCAGGGGGGCAAGTCACAGTACAATCCATGATTAGTTACCTTCTGCATTTCATCAGCTATCTTACAAAACTGCCAGTTTTACTTAAGAATATTTTAAGTGAAATAGTAAAAACAATGTTAATTTCATTAAACTTTGGCCCCTGTTATCCATCTCTTTAATATCCTATGTGGCAAAATGGAAATATATGGAATATACTTTTGCTGTATGCTGGAGTATGCTGAGGTTGAAAAAACTGTTTGAACTGAAAAGTAAACCAGCCACTTTTTCATAGAACACTATTTTCACATGAAAAAACAACTCGTGTCTACCTCTCTGAGCGTAACAACATCCCAGTCCAAAAATACTGTTCTGATGAATTACTAATAATAGTAATGAATGTGATCTCACCATAGCTCAACAAAATGTGCCAACATTTAGAGGATCTGCATAACTCCTTGAACAAATGTTTTCCAAATGAGCAGTATATGATATTGCAGATCGCGCATAGGAAGAATAAGTAGATAGATTTAGCTGGGTGTCATGTGAGCACCTGTAATCCCAGCAGGCTGGGAGGCTGAGACAGAAGGAATGCAAATTTGAGCCTAATGTGCACAATTTAGCAAGACCCTGTCCAAAGTAAAAAGTTTTAAAAAGAAAAAGAAAGTGCTAGAAATAAAGATATAATGACTTATAAGATGGAGGCCCTGCTCTCCAGGAGACTGGTCTGGTACAGATTTGACTAGATGGAAGAATAATATTAACAATGAGATGAGAGAGCAATGGGTGACATTTATATACTTGAAGGAAATCTTTTTTTTTTTTTTTACCCTAATGTAAAAGAGAGTCCAGTGGGGATATTTTCATTACAGGACATAAAAGATTTTTTACTGGGAAAGTAAGGGTCAGGTGTCCTCTCGGGGGCCTTAAAACCACACCGGGTATGGGAACTCACTAGTGTTCATCTCATCATTTCAGGCCAATAAACTTCCTGCAGAACTAACCAAAAATGAACGGATACTTCGTCTCCTCCGAAGTAAAGAAGGTCACAGGAAGAGCTAACTCAGTACCACATTCAACAGAAGGACAGAAACCTTTTCCCTGTTGCCAAAAAGAAATTGCTTTCAAACAGGGTTGGAAATTCTTTTAAGAGTCAATATGCCCAGAAACCGGCCTTGTTGGTCCCATGTTTTGGGCACTGTGAAGAAGAGGAGCTCGGGGCCCTTCACTCGTGCACAGGTGGGCTTCTCACCCTGCCCTGGCACTCGGCTTTGGGCCTGGCGTATGCACAGATTCCACAGAAATTCATTGGCAACAGTGCTCATTTGAGTCGCTCAGTTAAACTTGAAGTTAGACATGGCTTGCACTACTAAGCAAAGAGAGAGAGCATTGTTTGTTTAAAAGATGAAAAGACTGACCTTCAATGAGTGGAGTTGCTTATGTTTGTTTTTTAAATGTAGGCATGATAAAGTGTATCATTCCATCATATTTTACATATGTATGTATGTCATTGCAGTGTAAAATGTTTTCTTCTGCCCAAAGATCATAACTGTGGTAACTGGGAATCAATAATGTTCAAACACACATTATTGGAAAACAACTTCAACATTCCAGCACATGTTATTCAAAGATGGACTAGTGTACCAAGGAAAAGACAAAACAGTGTGTTTGGTGATTAATCCTCATCTCATTCCTGACAAGTAAAAATTACTTGCACTTACTCGGTGTTGTAGGTATGCTAGGATACAATGGCAAATTTGAAAGTCCAGAAAATTACAAACCGTGAACAACTGAAGCATCTCTCTGAGCATTTACTTTGGTCTCTTTCTGGAAGCCTATTTCCCGCATCTTGAGTAATTAGACCTAATGTACTGTGGAATCTTGAGCTTCCTGCACCACTTTGCTCAATACAGTGGCTTTGAGGTCCTCAGATACAGTCTGATACATACCCACATGCTGTGCTGCTGTGACTGTTGCGGGGGTATAAGTACCAAACCGTGGCTGTTAGTGTTTAATAAGCACTCATCTATGCATGCTCTTGGATTGATTGATCCCAAGAAAGAATCCTGAATTTTACTGAATTATTCCTTCAAGGGGCTAAAAATTATAATCAGTGCACTTTATGATCAACGGTGTCTAACTGCCTCTGTCAGTGCCTAACTGCACTCACAAAAACTAAACCTTTTTCTGATAATCTACCATAATAAATACTGGCATTGTTTCTGGTATCTGTCGACTGTTAGTTTTCTTGCCCACCTTCCATGCTATCTTCCAGCCAGTGTTCTATGTAAAGACTTGTTAAAATGGAGGGAAATGTTATAATACCAAAATAACTGATTTAACTAATTTCCTGTGGCACTGAAAATCATTGTCTTTAATGAAAGGATGTGATTTTTTAAATTAGAAAATAGCCCTTTAAAATTGTTTGTGGTTTAAGGAGGGTAAGAAGAATCAAAGGGAGAGGAGGGGAATGAGAAGAAAAGAAACAAACTATATCATATACGGATACAAATTCCCTATGATGAATGTGATCATTATGTATATCTAAATAGTACCAGTAAATGTTTTGCTTTTAAAAAAAATGTTTTTGATTAACGCAGTAAAAGTACCTTTTGATCAGTGTCATAAGCAGAGCCAGTTCTGAGCAATTCACAACCTTCGGAGAAGGAGCCAAGTTAGCTCTGCAGAAATCCCCAACCTAATTTCAAGATAAAAGATTAGACAGTTCTGTTGCCAAAACACTGACTGTAAAAACATCTCAGTAGCTTAGGAAGCAGTGCCAGTTTCTTATTGACATTCTTTTATTCAGTAAAGTTATGCAAATACACCTTTTCTCCTACAGGAATTTCAAAAAGCTGTGTTCATTTTGAGGAGGAAAATAATGTAGCCTGAAATACTTTATACTTTTCCCTCCTGTTAACCCTTTTGTCAAAAACAGTTGTTCCTCACTGATCCAAAACAAGATGTTATTTTGGGTACTGACAAATTATCAATTTGTTTTTACTAAGGCATTTTGTCCTGGGTTTAGTCCTTAGTCGGTTTGATGTGGATAATACTCTTGAGCAATACCAGGGCTTTGACGAGATCCTCTGATAGATAAGGGGCGTATACCTTAGAAGGATCACACTTGATCTAGATGCGATTGCGTTATCCATAGCAGGAAGATGATTGTCGCCTGCAGAAGATGGCACACAAGGCCTGTTATTTTAAAAATTACATTTTAAGTTTGCCCACATCAGCGATTCTTGTTTTATTAACTTGAATTACAGTTCAGTTAAACTGTGTATCCTGAGAGTTAAAACTCATGATTCCTATGCAAATCATCTGCCAAACTGAACTGCAAAAGTTTGTAATTATGCTGGAGATTTAGCTCAGTGGCAGTGTGCCTGCCTTGCAAGCACAAAGTCCTGAGTTCAATCCCTAGTACCCCAAGAAAAAAGATTTATAATTATCTACTCCTGTTAAAACACATTCCATGTTAAAATTTAAAATAAAGTTAATATATGACTTAGTTTGCCTATGTCATTTTTTCCCTTTGTTCTCAGAAGTCATTCTTACAAGATTTTTAAGTACACGGAATTCTGTTTATTTATCCTTTGCATGGAATTTTAGAATGAATAAGTCAATTATGTTAGTAAATATGTTGATATTTGGCATTGTGAATAGATCTTTAATCTTTATTTTACTACTAGGCCTATGATTTTGTTATTTCTGCTGTAGAGAGCATTTGTAATGTTCCTAAAGGTTTCATTCAGACAGAAATCCCTGGGAGACATTGGAAATAAGAAATTCCTGATTCCTACTTTTATGTTTCTGGTGCTCCTGGCCTCCAGTCCTTTACAACAGCTTTCTCTGTGACACACCCAGTGGGTTCGCAGAACTTCCTGTGTAGGAAATACATTGCATCAGAGAGGCCCCCACGGCCCTTGTGGTTCCCCTCAGGCTCCCACCCTGTGCAGACACAAGAAGCTCTATCTCCTAATAACCCACCTGGGAGGGATGACATGGGAAAGGAAAAGAACGTGTCCCGGCACTGGGCTGCTCACAACCTGACAGCGACGCCTGCATTTCGAGCTGGGCCTGCAGACTGCAGGGGTGAGAAGCCAAGTTCTCACTTTGATCACAAGGCAGTCTGGGTGCTGCAACTGGCTGAGCTGGAGGTGACCACAGAATGCGTCACCGATTATTAATAACAATAAACCAGCAACTGATATTTGCTAAAGGATTTTTACATAGATAATCTCTTAAAGTTTATGTGCATTTTCCTATTTACCCCCTGATAACAGCCCTGCAAAACAGGCACTGTTAATCCTCGAGTTGGTGTTGAGAAACCTGGCTTTGGGAGGCGATTGCTGTGACACTAGAAACTTTCCTGTTTTTACCCCTCATCAGTTCATGTCCCGTGTATTTATTCATGCGTCACAATGCGAGAAAACACAAACACGAAACACGTTACGTGTGGCTGTGGCTGGTTTGTCCCACAAAAACTTATAGAGACTTAATTCCTCAGGGTAATAGCTTGAGGTGGCCTGCGGGGGTGGCTGACCGCACTCATTCCCTTGGAAGCA
>PVIR01014504.1:0-40231 GCA_004026965.1 Petromus typicus | reverse complement strand
TCCATCATTGTCACCATCATCTCCATCTTCCTCTTCATCACCACCATTATCATCACCTTGATGATCACTGTAACCCACATTATCATCAAAATCATCATTATATCTCATCACTATCAATATAATCATCAGACCATCAGCATCATCACCACCATCACTGTTATCATTATTACCATCAACATCGTCATCATCACCTTCATCACTAACATCATCACCATCATCATCTCCAAAACATCTACAGAAAAGTGTAGCAATCTCCATAGCTGTCTAAGCTAGAACAAAGAAGGACAGTTTTCCTGACTTTGACCATTCAGAAAACAAGGAACTAGAGCCCAAGTCCCTGTGATGGAAGTAGGTAGAAAAGGGAAGACGAAAGTTGGTGCATGATGGGTAGGCTCACCCCTAACCTGAGTCTGTGCCCGATTCTATGAAGATAGAAAGGTGATTTAAGCAGGAAAAGGCTGCTTCCTGTGTCACCCCAATACCTGGGCTCCTCATTCTTACTCATCATCAGCTATCAATGTACTGAGCACCTTTTCTGATCTTGATTTATATGTCCTTATTCTTCTACGTGTCTGGTGGTGGCATGACAATGGAGAAACTGAGGGTTAGAGAAAGAGACAGAGCTTTTTTTTTTTTTTTTTTTTTGTAAAGAGCAAAACTCATAAAAGACCAGTATAGGCCCAGTTTTATTTAATATTCTTTTATAGAACTGGAAAAGGTGGGGCTTCAGAGACACTGGAGGAAGCTCCAAGTCTGCAGATGAAAGGACAGGGAGGGGAAATTGACAGGGAGACAGGAAGATCTTAAGACTTGCAAGTGAGTGGGAAGGAGGGAGATGAGCGAAAGCTCAAAGGAATGCTGTCATAAAATGGGTGTTCCTGGAGACTGCCCAATTGTGCTGCTATCCCAGTCTCCAGATCCAGATATCACCAAGGAGAAAATGAAAAACAAAATGGGAAGGTTGCTCAACTCTCACATATTAACTTCATTAGCACATTCTGCCCCAATTCCCTACATTTGGGAAGATGTTCAGCCCAGTGGTGCTGTGTCTGGAAACAGATAAATTCAGAGGAAGAGGTCAAACGTGTGGAGCCTGCTATCGTCTGAGTGAGCCATCTGGCTAGTTCAGGGTCTAATGGCCTTTTTACCTTCTAGAGGAGACCTACAGAGAGGATAAAAGCCATAATGCTGCTATCAATTCCCAAGATGCTCCATCAGCTCAAGTGGTAGATGACTGTGTTTTTCTCTCCAGAGTGCTTGTGTGCGATCAGTGGTCCCCATCCCCAAGGACAATATTTGTGAGCCACAAATGCTTAGGATGAGCTGGTTATAAGGCTGCCTCCTATTTCTTGTGCCCCACGGTTCAGAACTGAGGGCTGATTTCTTTTCTGCATTTCCATTTTCAGTGAGATCTCATTGCATGAATGGCCCAAAAGAACTCTGACCAGCTGGCTCTCCCAGATGAGCTCATTCTGCCTTTTTCCCTCCTCTGTTTTCTTCCACAAGGCTGAGTTTAAGAGCAAAGCAGACTTGGCTTTTAAACAGCATTATGTGTCATCTAAATAAATACATTTCACTGGGGGAAACATGCTAAATATGATATTCCCGTGAGTCACACAACAGCTGCGCTGGCTGCAGCGTAAATCTGCGCCTTCCTTGGCAATAAGGACCAAAGAAGAATGGAGCAGATCACATTTCAGAATGGATGGTCCCAAGAGAAGCAGGAAGTGGTCACCTCCTGGCATCTTGAGGGGACCTTCCGAGCTGCAACAGAAAGCACCTCTGCCAGCAAGAACTGCACCCAAATAAAGCCTGGCCAGGGTCTCTGCAGAGCTCGGAAAATATTTGGAGTTAGTGGAGAGGGAGGAAGATGGGCAGAGAAAGTTCGACAAAGCAGAATGGATAGAGCTCCCTTTGCTTGGATTCCTATGATGATTCTAAAAGATTAAATCAAACGCACCACACTTCCTACCCACCTCCTGGCTCAGCTGCTAAGGGCTAGGGGTTGAGCTCACAAACAAATGAGCTAAACTTCACCCAGCCACTTTGCAAAGCATTGATTTCTATGGCCAGAGTGGAGATGTCATTATGATCATAGTAACCTTCACTTCAAGGTGTTGCCCTCTTCAGGCCCCATGTGACAGTAGTGGGGGACAGAGAAGGAAGAAAGGCTTGAGAAAAAGACAAACCCATTTCTGTTTCTTCCCTTTACAAGTCAGCAGGTCTTAAAGGATGACTTTTGCTGCGGTCATGCTCAGTGAGTCCAAAATCCAGGAGGCAATAAGGGAAGTGAGTCTATTTCATTTTATTTTCCCCAAATGGCAGTTTATTTCCACATTTCCCTAACCTCATTAATGAGAGGCCACTCCTGTCACAATGGAGGAAATCTCTCTGCACATTACCATATTTTCCTGCCAAGCTCTCTGGAGGTAAGAATTTGGGAAAGAATCTTTGAATCACACTAATAAATTGTCTGTTTTCTTAAAACACATTTGGAGAGCACCCCCAGGAAAGAAACAATGGGCAAAAGACATAAAGATCTTATCTTCTACTGGTGAGAGAGTTTATAGGGAGATTAAACTAGCAGAGATGTCACCTTCAAGTCTTAATCCTTTTAGACTTCCACAAACAGCCTGCCAGGGCCCCTGTTCAGAAGCCCTAGGAAGCCTCCAGCCAAGGTGGCCTGAGGACACTCCGGAAGGAGCCGCCAGTCCAGTGAAGGAGTCTGAGATGCGAAGATGCCCTCCACGCTGAGCCCAGCTGTGATTGCAGATCCTCTGACAGCGCTCACCAACCTCTGAGCCACGTCAGCCGCCGATCTTGCACTGAGAACTACGTGTGGAGTGCACTGTCTTCTAATAAAATATCTGAAATTAAATCCTTACGTCCTTTGATAGCAACTTTCAAAAGCAAAATTGCCTGTTCAATTATCCACATAGCACTCTGCCTATATGGAGAAAAATGACACACAACAGAGCTAATATGCTTAATATTACATTCTCAAAGGCACGTACCATAGAATATCTGTGATAGTATAATTAATTTAATTGAATCATGCCTATCAAGAAGTTATTTAATTATAGTGCTTGTTGAATAGGTGATATAATTATAACAAACTAACATTCTTTTTTGAAAATATCATATTTCCTGCCAGCTGATAGGGAGAAATGGAGAGGGCGATGGAAACCATTACCAAGAAGGCTTGAACAATTTACTGCGATGAAATAAAACCCAAACACCTCAGCCATATTATCACCATAATTGTCTGCAGTTTACCCATCTTGTAAAATAAACGGATCATGAAATGTGAGGGCACGTTTCAAAACATACATAGAAGGTGTTGGAGTGATTACGCGTAGTCTCGCCTGACTTAATTGTAAATTGTTTTCCTTTGCGCAGGAAGTGAAAGGTATTAATTAGTAGTGATTTCGACAAGGTGGGAAGTCCAAGGACTTCGGCGTCCAGGCAGCTGTGTTGACAGCGCCCATGTGCTTCAGTGTGTTGGGGTTTGAGTTCTGTCTTGCTTTTTTCTCCTTACCTTTTAGTGGCATTTTGTTGTCCGCTAATCCCTGGCGTGGTACACACTCACAGATCCGAGATTCGATACATGTACAATGCACTCAGGGTTTAACAAGACACTTTTCTCTCCTAAATCCAGGTGGCAGAGATGAAAGCTGGACAGCATTGTGTGGCCCCAGGGAGCCGCAGACGGAAAACAAGACTCGAGCAGTGGCAGCCACACCAGCTGTCTCTCACAACTTTAGAGGTGCTGGCACCAAATCAAATTCCGACTCAACACTCCCTTCCCTTCCCATCTTCTTTCCCGGGCACTCAGTTCTGAGCCTTTTCCACCAACAGGTCCTTATTCTCAGCAGCCAAAATAATTTATTGGTTTCCACTGTTCTCCTTGGCTGAATCCTCAAGCACTCTGACTCCCCCGTTCCTGGATAGAGTCTCCATAATTCAGACAGCATCTCATCAGCCCTATGCTGATCCTCCATCCTACCATCCTTGAGTCGTGATTCTTCTTGGCTTCTGAAGTCAAAAGGGAATCACAAGCAAATAGACACTATCTTTGAGCACAGTTCAGGTTAAACAGAATGGGGAATGAACTCCGCTGCATTTCTGCTTCTTGGTGAAAATAAGCTCAGAACCGTATCTCCCTTGCACAGATAACAAGTTGGCTTCACTAAGGCAACAAACATTGCCCCTCACCCATCGAAAGTCTGTGTCCTACTTGCAGATACAACTGTTAATAGCCTTTTTTCCTGGAGCATCGTTGAGCTTCTAAGTCCCTTGTGCCACCTGGATAATTAGCGCTTCCCAGAACCCCACCATGGTCACACTTTTTAGCTAAGCTGGGAACGGATCTCAGAGTATGAGCAAATGAGTCTGGCTGTCAAATTTAGACTGTCATCTCCCATGACCCATTTTCCCAGGAAAGTCGCCAGGAGCCAGCAAGCCTCTGATTAACCTCACAGGCAAAGGGGATGCTCACAGGGCTGCGAGGGAGACCACCCGACCGTGGGCAAGTGAAAGATGAGTCACGCCAAGTGGGAGTGCGCTGCACTCTCTGTGGTGCTGCATGTGTGTCGCTATCAGCCTCCATTACTTTGGCAGTGTGGTCAGACTACCATTGGCCCGTTAATGACACTGACAAATTCCAGAGAGATTTGAGTAGTCGATGGGAGAAGGTGAGTGGGAAGGTGGGTGACACTGGCTCCCTGAATAACTGTGGGTACTTTGTTTAGTCATTTTAACAATTTTAGCAAAAACAATGCGAAAGAGTTAATGTTAAAAAACAAAACACAAAAATGATGTTGGGATCTGGGTGTGGCGGGGCACACCTGTGATCTCAGTACCCTGGGAAGCTGAGTTTGGATTGCAATTTCTAGCTCAGCCCAGGCAACTTAGCCACTTAGGGAGACTATCTCAAAATTTATAATCTAAAAAGCAATGGGAATGTAGCTCAGTGCAAAGGGCCCGAGTTCAATCTCCAGCATTGCCCCCCCCAAAACAAACCCCCAAAACACACAACAAAACCTGCTGGCTAGAAGCACAGAAGACTTTTAGGCCAGTGAGACCACTGTAGGATACTGTAAGAATGGCTACAATCCATGTTACCATATTTTTGTCCAAACCTGTGCAACACTGAGGAGGAAGCCTGCTGCACTGTGAACTCTCAATAGTAGTGTTATGTCAGTGTGAGTTCTCTGACTGTCATTCACAGATCACTCCTGCGACAGGTCCCCATAACCAGGCAGGCTGCACAGGGTGTGGAAGGGCAGGGGTAGAAGTGAATGCTGAGCCTTCTTCATGATTTTGCTATGATCCTAAATCTCCGCTAAAACAGAAAGTCTATTAAAAAACAAAATCTCAGCGGGCCATCCCACTACAAATCCTTGAGGAAGTGAGATCACTGAGATTATTTTTAAATTAGCTATCAAATTAACTATATAAATTATGCTAATTATAAATTAGCTATTTTTAAAATGTTATACAATTAGAGTGTATTTTGTTGTATGTAATGGGAAGGTTGTAGCAATAATTTAGGGACAGGAATAAAGGACCCCTAAAATTAGCAAACCCTAGCCACCTGTCTAAAAATAGCACCTATATCTCCCTTTTCTACTTGAATTATGTTAACACTCTCAGCAAGCTGTCTGGGAGCTGAGTTGGGGCTGTTCTCCAGAGCTTCTCTTGCAGCCCTTGACACTTGGTGTGTTATTTTATTTGAAGCAAACATCAGGCAAGGGAGAGAAAAGGGAAACTGAGGGCCAGGATGGGATTTAGGAGCATGTCACACCCACCTACAGCTGTTGGCAGGACATTAGCTCCCTGAATAGCTGTGGGAGAAAAATCACATCAAATTTAGATCTCGCTCCTCCTCCTTTACCAGGCTGGGCATGGGGTACAGGGAGGAAGTTCTTCCTTATAATGAACACACCATCCTGTCTTCTGATTAGATTATCAATGAAGATACAAATTTTCAAAACTGAGCAAAAGATATAGTTTCGCTGGTTGAACCTCCTAGATACAGTGTTTTTTTTAAAAATGAAGTTTGCTGTTGAAGAGAAAATACTAAGTGATTCTATCAGGTTCGTTCATTCAAAAATCCATACACCCCCCACAGTTGATGGTGACAGAAGTCAGGAATTTAATTTTCTTTGTAGGACCTGATGGGAGTGCAGAATCTGGAAGGCTGAACTCTACACCGTGTTCTGGAAATATTTACTTTGTAGAGATTCACCGCATTGTAAACTTGAGACAAGGGAATTCCCTTGAATTATGTTTTGTTAAGTTATTCTGTTATGTTTTGTTAAGTTGTTCTGCTGGGTGATCTTCCTCTCTCTTCCTCTAACTCGAATACCATGAAAAATGCCCAGCATACAGAAATGCATAGACAGTGAGGAGTTAAATACTACATTCTTGCAGTTTACCGAGTCTCACTATCTTTGCAGTTTTCTTTAAATCTTTTCCCTTTATTTATGAAGACAGGAAGCATCACAGGTTAAAGGGAAACCTTCATGTATTATTTCTGGTCATGCTGCTCGCCTCCCTCTCTGGAGGTAACCGCTGTTCTGCACTTAGCATTTTTCATTCTCCTCAGTGTTTTTTCTTCCTTTTCCAGCATATGTAGTTATGTAGCCATAAACGGTACATTGTGTTGTTTTGCAGGGCTTTTAACTTTATAGAAATGGTGCTCATAGTTGTAGTCACTCTGCAGTTCACTTTCTCAGGCAAGAGGTTTTGTTCTGAGGATTATCCGTATAGATTCATGTAGTTCTACATCTTTTATTTGAACCACTACGTAGCACTCTATTTACACAAATAAATTGCAGTTTATTTACCCATTCTCTTAAAGATAGTTAAACCAACTGGCAAAATCTGCAAATTACTTCCCAAATGTATTTTCTTTTGCCTAATGAGAGGACCCCACATTTATTTGAAACAGCAACATGCCTTCCCTTTCCTACTCCTGACTATAGCCATGTATGGATTCTGGTCATGGCAGAATACAAGTGGCACCTTTTTTTTTGTTTTGTTTTTTGCTGGAAGTGAGTACTGAACATAGGACTTGCACATTAAGCTACACCCCTAGCCTTTTTCTATTTTCTATTTTGAGATAAAGTCTTGCTAAGTCACTACATGATCAAAGCTGATCTTAAACTTGTGATCCTCCTGCCTCAGCCTGGCAGAGGGCTGAGGTTACAAGTGCAACACCATCGCTTGGCCAGGTTAACACTCTTAAAGTAAGCCAGCTGAGACCTGCCCTGTTGCCCTGTTCCCTTTCCCTAATCTTGTTTGAAAATGAGTCCGATTGCTGCTGCTCCAGCGGCTGTGTTCAGCACGTGGTGATGCAAATGGTAGAAGCTACCCACTTAGAACGGCAGAACAAGAAGACAGACAAGAACAGGGCTCCTGGTGACTTTGTGGGGCTTTCATGCCAGCCCCAGACTCTTTCTTATGTGAGAGATTCAACTCTTACATAGACTAGTATATACTACTAGCAACCAAAGTTTGTGTTATCATTACTAATAGCACAGTGGTTACCAACTGGAGACACAGCAAGAAATATTTGTTGTGTGTGGTTCCTTCTAAACCTCTTGGAACTTCCTGAGGACTGTGGATCACAGGTCAGTTATTACTCCTAAGGGCTCCTGCCAGCCAGCCCCAAGTTGTGCCCCTCCTCCTCCTCCACTTCCTACTTCACTTGTAGGGCTTCTTCATATATTCTGCAAACCAAATGTTAATCAGTTATAACTTCTCATGTACATCTCATTGTTTTACTTTGTCTTCTGTTGCACAAAGGTTTTCATTTTATCAGTCACACTTACTATTATTTCCTTTACAGTTTGCACTTTTTGTGTCTTTCTTAAAAAATCTTTCCTGCATGCAAGCCAAAAATACAGTTTCTATTGCATGTTTTCTACTAGAGTCTTTTACATGTGTTTAGTCCATCTAGAGTTTATTATTGCATATATTAGAGTGGGAAGCAATTTTTATATGTATTATTAATCATTTCACATGCTCATTCATAATGTTAGATTCTGTACACATTGATTCATCTCTGTTCTTCCTATTCTATTCCACAGAGTTCTCAATCAATCCTTATGTTATCACCACAGTATAGTCGGTGTGTGTGTGTGTGTGTGTGTGTGTGTGTGTGTGTGTGCCTGTGTGGTGTTTGGGACTGACTCCAAGACCCTCACACTGTGCTACATTTCAAGCTCTTTTTAAATTTTTTGTTACTTTGAGATGGGTTCATAGTTGTGCAGGCTGGGTTTAAATTTACAGTCCTAATGCCTCAGCCTCCCAAAGTGCTGAGATTATAGGCATGAGCTATTATACATAGTTTATTACTACAATGTTTTAAATTCCAAGCTCTGTATAGATATATTGTTGTGAACCATTTGACATCATTTTGGAGAAAATCATTTCACAATTAAATTATGGCCAGGGCTATCCAGAGCCTCAATAGTCCCGTGATGCTGTGACACTCAAGGGCATGATTATATCAGCTGAAGACATCCTCTTTCTTTGAGAAACTAGTACTAATACAGAAAGAGAAAGATTTTGCCTGGTGAGGGATAAATTCCTTATCATCTTAACTCATTCCACCTGCTGTTTTAAGAACATTTTTGCTCATCTTATCATCCTGATCAACTGAAGCTCCTCATCAACCTAAGATCCTCTTCAGCATAAGGTCATCATTGTCATAAGATCATTCTCACCTGCCAAGACATCTGATACTCCCCATGAACCCAATAAATGGGGCATGTTCAGAGTGTCTTTGTCTTTGCCCACTCCTGAGGCACTGACCTCCCAGCTCCTTGTATACTTTGAAACTATGTAGTCTCTAGTGTCTCTCATCATCCTCTTTTCTAGGCAGTTGAAGGATTGATTACTTTCCAAAGATAAACAGGAGGATCAAGTTCCTCCATATTTGATCAATAGTTCTTAGGCTATTCCCGGCTTTTTGTTTATCATAACATGTCAAGTAAGCCTGGAAACTTGTTTGAAAAAAACACGTTGAATTCAATTTACAAATTAAAAGAGAATTACTATGTTCTATTACTATGATCACTATATTGTCAGCCAGGGATTTAGTTTAGTGGTTCCAGCATCTATCTGGCAAGCACAAGGTCCCAAGTTCCATCCTTAGTACCACATATCACAATACCGGGCATGGTGGCTCACATCTGTAATCCTACCACTCAGGAGCCAGAGGCAGGAAGATTGCTGAGAGTTCGAGGCTATCCTGGGCTACATAGTAAGCTCAGGGCCAGACTGAACTACAAAGTGAGACCCTGTCTCAAAAAAAAAAAAAAAAAGAAATAAAATAAATAATCATTATACTGTATATAACAGTATGTATTATAATTATATTTAAAGATAATTTTCAAATGAAGGATTCCTAAGATTTTACTTAATTTATGTATGCTTAAAAATATCCTCTGATCATGTTTTGGACTTTCAAGTTCATGTATAATGAATACATCCACAGTAGGTGTCATTATGCTTGGATGTTGTTTGTTGTGTCTCTTTACCTAATACATTTTAAGTGTCTTACTTCCTGATTAGCTTTGATGGCTATACATGGGAGCTACGGCTTTGTATTTTGATTCTACATCCAGCACGTGACTGGTTTCCTCAGTTTGGGATCTAGATTCCCTAGTTTGCTTGGCATGGCTCTGCTTCACCCCCTACTGGGCATCCCTTTTGGGCACCCTCTCAGATTTCTCATTTTTAATGATGCTGTTATTAACAACAGCATTTACATGGATCAGAATGAATTTGATAGAGCTCATTCTGAAATTCTGGCTTCTGATAGGGTTTTATCTAGGTCTCGGGTGAGATCAGGTTAGTAGACAAGGCTCCTACTCTCACGTGTGGTTTAGTGTGAAAGACAATGGATCTCACTCACATGTCTCTAGCTGATCACAACACTCTGTGTGTTGTGGAACCAATGCATCCCTTTCCAGCATAATGGACAGGGTGGTGGCTGATCAGACACGGGAACCTAGATCTTCTCTCTTTGTGGCATCCTGATTATACTGTTTGAAGTTGTTTCTTTGCTTTTCTGTCTTTTTCTAGCCTCTGAAACCATTTTCATAAGATGCTGTCTGGTCTTTGAAGTTTTGTTAGAGATCCCCCGTGGTACGTCCTCTGTGATGCATATGTGTTCTTTGTGCATGGGACTGGGGTGGGTTGTGGGAATGGCTTATAAATTGGACTTTATTTAAATGATATATGGGAAGTACTTTTGAGCACAGATCCAATTTCCTTAGTAGTTGTTGACTTGTTTACTATTCCAAAAATAGTTTTGAGTCCATTTTAGTAGTCCCTATTTTTCTATAAAACTATTAATTTCATATAAATTTCTCTTTTATCTAGGTTTTCCATTTCACCATCTCAAAGTTTTTGCTGTGTTAAAACAAAAATATATTTTGTGTCTTTGTTTGCCTTTCAAATAAAGGTAGTCCAAGGTAACCTTGAACTCTCTATTCATCCCAGGCTGACTTTGAACTCACAGCAACCTTCCTGCCTCAGCCTCCTGAGTCCTGAGATTACAGGTGTCTACCACCACACTTAACTAAATATAGTATTTTAAATATCATTTAAGAATTTAAATTGTAGCAATTCACTGAATTTGTCAGTGTCCAGAGAACTCTCAAGTTACAAACAGCCTGACATGTGAACAACATGAGCTAATGAGGTTAATGGAAGATTCATCTGCCTCTTGTTACCTACAATGTCATCAATATGTTTACCCAGGTAAACATCCAGGTCTCAGTTGTACTGACAAACAACTCACTTGAGTTATAGTCAGCCTTTGGGAAGCAATTGAGTTCATAAGTCAAGGGTCCAATGTATTTTGTGATCTTCAGTTTCCCTCATTTCCCATTCTGTATTTCCTGAGAACTTGTGCTTGCCAATAATAAATTCTGTTATTATTCATCTGAAAATGTCTGTTGTCTTCACTGCCGTGAGACAATTGAGCTCGATATAGAATTCCAGGGCTGGCCCCTCCCCCCTCTTTCTCTCTATTTTGTTGTTGTTTCAGTACTGGGAATTGAACCCAGGGATTTATCCTTTTTTTCTTTTTTGATACAGGGTCTTATTAAGTTGCCCAGCTTGATCTTGAACTTATGACACTCTTTTTTTTTTTTTTTGAGACAGGGTCTCAATTTGTAATTCAGGCTGGTCCTGAGCTCAATCTTGAACTCACAGCAATACTCCTGCCTCTGCCTCCTGAGTGCAGGGATTACAGGAGTGAGCCACTAGGCTCAACACTGTGGTATGTGGTTCTGATTGCTGGTGGGCGTGAGTCTCACACCCAGCATCGTTTTATGTGGTTATCAGGGATTGAACCTGGGCCCTTGCACTAACAAGGCAGGTACCGGAACCTCTAAACTAAATCCCTGGCCCATGACTGTCTTATCTTGGCCTCCCAGAATTCTGAAGTTACCAGTGTGGACTAGGATGATTAACTTGCTATTTTACTTTTGAGAAAGTACCTTGTTATGTTGCCCAGGCTGGCCTTAAATTCCTGATCTCAAGTGATCCTCCTGCCTCAGCCTCTCAAGTAGCTAGGACTTTAGGCATCTGGCAAAAAGAAAGAAATTTTAAGACACATTTCTTCATCGTGCATATCAGATTTTCTAATTGCACATATTGTGTGATTATTCGGAAAAAAAAAAAAAAAAAACCTCACCAGAATGATTTTTACTATCTTTGCTCAGTATTCATGACCCTCATCCCTACAACATCTAGGCGCACAGTAGGTACTCAACAAATGGGTGTTTAATAAGTGAGAGGATGAGCCCCTCTCTGGGCTCTTGGTCCTCTAAGGACAAGGTGAGGTTCTTGTCCAGGACTCAGTCCTAGTACTTTGTCAAGCACCTCAAGTAGGAACTGAATGAATGTTTATTATAGAAATAAATGAGTTTTTCCCAGGTTCAAAAGAAATAGGAACCCTGTTCTTAGAATCACTGTCTTTTGAAAGTCAATCTCCTCATCCTCTCAGTTCACACTTTCTTTAGAATGATTTTTCCTGGAGTTAGCAATAAAGGCATTGGAGGCTCTCAGTGGGGGCACAGCCCTCCACAGAGTGCCCCTCTTTTGCCCAATCGGCACAAACTTTCTGGGCTGCTCACAGAAAGGACAGCATTTCTGGCTGTACTAGGAGCCAGACTGGGACCTTATTTCTAAATGAACTGTGCTACATCATTGCTGGAGGCTCCTTTATGGAGCTGGGGTGTCACAGCAGGAAAGATGACATGCACATGGAGCCTGGGGAGAGGCAGAGCCACCGGCCAATAAAACACCCAGCAATTGCGGCTGTGGTCTCACGAAGAGGCCACACTGTGGCTGGGATAGTGCGGCCAAGTCCCAGAGGCCCCACACTGTAGGGGAGGGTGCTAGGATCCCAGTAAGGCCAGTTAGGAAGGGGCTGGGGCCTCCCTGCATATCCTGCAGCAGATGATGGAAGAGTCAGCCCCTGCAAGGACAAATGGACTTTGATTTGGCCATTTATAAAACAGAACAAACTACTAGGACTCCGAGAGGATGCCCGACCTGAACCATCTAAAGGACACAAGGGTCATCTGTATGTCAACAGAGTAAAAGGGACATAAAATAAAGCCTTTATTTTTCCAGTGACAAAATCCAACCCATCATTTTAATAGCATCTGTACATCTCTACTCTGGTCAAATGTGTCCATTCTCCACTGAAGGTCTAGTCTCCAACAGTCATGTATCCCAGTGCTGACTGGCTTCAGACACGTGTGTTATACTGTCGTATTTGGAGAGGCCCTTGGGACTGTGCATGTATAAATACTATTTTTTAAACATGTGCCTCTGCCAGTTGGTGGAGGGGCTACTGTGCATACATGTGCCTTGGGTCACTTTTAAGGCCACACAGTTCACATTTGAGGGGGGCACAGAAAGGGAAGAAAATGAGTATTAAAGTTGCCAGAGTAAGAGTATTAGCAAGAGTTTGAAAATGTGTTTTCTTTGGCTCCTGGAGAACAGGCCCTTTGCAAATTGCATTTCCCTTGACCATGACACCTCCTCTGAAATATGGAATCACACACAGAAAATTATTCCTCCCAGACACTGGTTCAGATGCAGGCAGGACGAGAACAAATCCAGAATGAGAAAAGAAAATTATTTTTGAGGCATCAAAGTACGTTTTCTAAAACACAGCGAGTGCTATTTCTTTGTTGGGAGAGGAAAAAAAAAGCTATTAGAGAACATGCTTTATAGTCACCCTTTAATGCTGATATATGACAAAAATGTTTCTCCTGCTCCTTTGCTCACATGGTGCCTGTGATCAGGACTCCACTGTCTGGATTTGCTTTTCAGAGACTCCCCAGCTTTGGTCTCCCCAAAAAGAGACTTACTGGGGGGACCTTTACAGCTTTCAAATCAAGAGCAACAACAATCAAGGTAATACGTTGGCCTTCGATCTTGGCCAAACTTAAAACCATATGTTCTAAGAGTTACTTCATTCACAGCTAATTAAATTTTTCCACCCATAAAATGAGACTTTTTGAACCAAAAACAAAAACAAAAAAATCCCAGCTTCAGGCATGTGGGCATCTTGACAGGGCCTCCTCTGCTCTTTTGAGGATCAAATCCTGGCCAGCGTTGTTTGAAGTTCAGAGCCATGTATGGGATCTGAGGCATGTTAATAAAACAGTGGTGCATATGTGAAGTGGATCTGCAACTCAAGACGCCCTCCCAGGAGGGAGGCATCATGACGACTTACTGACTTTAGCAAAAAAAAAAAAAGAAAAGAAAAGAAAGAAAGAAAAGAAAAGATAGGATGCTCTCCAAGTCACACTGACATTATGGGGGTTGTACATATGTCTTCATGGTACTCAAAGGACTCGGGCTTGGGGACATCTAAGTTTCTTCTAATCAACATTCACCCCAGATCGTCACCAGCTATCTCTGCAGCAAAAGTCACTGAGCATTTGGATGTATACACAGCTTGTTGGTCTTGAGTTAGTACAGTCTTGAAAAGCACAGATGTTTCCTCTCTAATCCTGTTTGTATTTGCAGTGGTCACACTCAGTGTCGCTTGGCCACAAGAAAGCTCCTGCAGAAATGCTCCTGCCATTGAATTTGCAGCAGCTCCCCTCCCCGCCTCTCTGCATAGCTGAACACCATTAATGTATTTAAATGAATGAAAAGGGTTCTGAGGGGGAGGACGAACATATAAATACCTCTTTTTTATGTTAACTGTATAGAATTTAATCATCCAGACCTTCAAGGTAAGTTTATGTTCACTGCTTCCTGGGCTGTACTCCACCAGGATTTGCAAAGAGCCTTCCGAACATTTTGAGAGTCTTAAAACTCAAGAGCTACAATTCATAGCCATCAGTCCAGGTTGAAGCCTTCTATCTGCCATTTCCTAGCTGTGTGACTTTGGGCAAATCAACCTTTTGAGGCTGTGTTTCCATCAGTCAAAAAGAATAAATACAAGCTCATTTGTTGGGGGGCTATTGTGAAGACTAAGGGAGATACTGCATGGGGCACACAGAGGAAATGTACAGGGCATGTTCTTTACTTTATCTATGTCCTTGGGCCTTGTAGTCCTCACTTTAAGCCCTTAGTCTTGATCAGCATAAGGAATGAGCCTAAGGCTCAGGCTGTGTGTGTCTCTCCTTTGCTCACCACATCTTTCACCTTGCTCCTTTCTTTGATCAAGCAAGAGAGGCTACAATGGAAGATAGTCTTACATTGTTAGTCATGCCATTCTGATCAGGTGATGGCAAATTTTGGATTGGCCTGGAGAGGAGAAGGCTCCCCTGGCCTGAATAGGACCCAGGGCAGATCTGTTTGGGTGGGTAGAGGAACTCCAGTCTGTAAGCACTGATGAAGGAAATTGACTAATTCTATTCTCACAAGTGGTTTTAGTTCATGCTCAAAACTTTAGGGCAGGGATTACCATGCTTTCCATTTTGCAGAAGTATCAATGGCTCAAAGGGAGGCTAATTTTTCCCAAGATCCATACAAACCCCTTTGTGCACAGGATAGAACCCCAGCCCTCAGATTCTCTTGGTACATGACTCTTGGTATCCCCATCTGCCTCCTTCTGTCCTTCCCCTGTCTCATGCCTCCCTGTAATCCAAGGAAACTCAGTCTTCTTTTTCTTCTTTAAGGAGATCCAGCCTCCAGCACCAAACAGCACAACCACCAGGTAACCCATCCAGAAAGCTCACCATAATGAGCATCTTTACCAATTGGTGTCATACACAAGGCCTTCCCACGAGGGAAGAGGTCCTGAGAACCCACTTGCCAGCCTCTCCCTGGGTCCCAGGCCTCACGGGGCTCTCCTGTATTATTCCCACTGCTGCTCCCCTGTCCTCTTATCACTGAGGCCTCCTCCTTGCCTTCCTCAAATGGAGAAGTGTGGCTGGGTCTGGCTTCTACCCTCATCTCTCACTCTTGTGCAGATTACCTTGGAGAAGACCAGCAGGAAGCGTGGTATGATGATTGAAATTATGGATATTGTTATTTTTCAGTTGAAGCACATCGCACCCAGAAAACTCAACTGGTGGTGGGGCCCTGTGCAGGCTACTAAGACATCTTGCAGGGTGATTCCTCTTCCAGTTCTCTCTGCCCCTAGCAGCCTGTTTTCCAGGAGTTCCTCTTGTCATGCCCCAAAGCCTGACCCAGACATTCAAAGGAAGGCTTCCCTAAAATAAGGGCCCCTTCACCTTCGATGGGTCAGGTGCCCCTGTCAGGACTCATCCAGCCCTGCTTAGAGCTCACCTGGGGCCCTTAACCACGCTTGTAGCTGACGATTCACTCCTGAGCCCAGCTCTGTGAGTGCTCACAGTGATCACTCTGAGGGGCCCTTTTCAGAAGCGGAAGCAAACACAAACCTATTCCTGTGGAAAAGAATGCTCAGGAGTGGTGTCCTCCAAGCTGAATTGGTCAGAGCCTCTGGTCTTTTCCTCATCTTACAAGAGGACACATCTGTCCCCATGGTGCCTCCATATCCAAGGAAGACCGAGTAGGAAGTAGGCTGCATCTGACCACCTGAACTCCACTTGCCTTTGGGGTGGTTATGCTGCTGGGTCTCAGCTTTTTCTAGGAAAGTGTGTGGGTTGATGGAGTATTACAATGGGCTTTCTTTTTATTCTTTATTGAAGTGAAGTTCACATAAGAAAGGATGCACCATGTTGAAGCAAACCATCAAGTAGCATTTAGTCCATTTGTCATGTTTTCATCTATCTAGCTCTTAAGCAATTTTGCCACCCCAAAAGGAGGCCCTTAATCATTGCTCCCCACTGTGCCCATCTCTTTGTCCTGGTAACCACCAATCTGAGTTCTGTCTCTGCGGATTTCCCTTTTCCAGATGTTTCATACAAAAGCAATCATACAATATGTGGCCTTTGGTGGCAGACTTTATTGGCTGAGCCTGCTTCGGAGATCCTGCTGTGCCTCAGTTTGAACGGGACTTTGTTCCTCCTTGTCTTTTGCATGACTCATCTTACTTATCCATCCACTGCTGGACATCTGGGGGCTCTTGTGTGATCGAGTCCTGGCATCCTCGTTCTGAGCTCCATTTGCAGAGCTCCATTCGCACTCGTGCACACACGGCCTTAGCTATCTGCAGGGAATGAAAGTGCCGTACTTCCCTGTCCTGCCTTGAGCCTTGGCAACAGACCTTTTGTTTTTGCTCAAAGCCACTGGAGGACGCAGGAGCCAGGTAACCTGGGCTTGTCCTGTCCAGGTCTGCTTGGCGGGATCGGGATGGTGGCCAAGGGCATTGCTCAGCACTGGTGTCATCTTACGTCGCTCTTATTAGTAATCAGGCAGAATTCATGGCCAGCGGGCTCTTTATTCTTGCCAGAGGCTGATAAATTGGCCAAATGCAAGACTCATTCTTCAATAATTAAAAGGCTTTATGGCTCACTGGAAGGGGCAAGCCCAGTGCAGTCACTGTGTCTCTGCACACACTCTTCCCAGCCAGCATCTTGTCTGCTCTCAGCCCCATACCTGCTCGCCTTCTCCAGGGCTGTCATCCAACCCTCCGGAGCGGCTGCCCTCTGCAGAGGCCCAGCCCTTTCGGTTGTCCCTTGGGGTCCAACACAGACCAAACAGTCCAGAGAAGCCCAGGGAGGCCCCTATGTGGGCCAGCACCCAAAGGTGCATAGAGGAACCATTTCATTCTCTTTAATTGCTCTAGAGGTATGTGGAATCTCCCCAGAACAGGTAAGAAAACCTGACATTCAGATCCCAGGGAAGGACTCCACGTTCCTTGGGAAGAATCCAGGAGGAAAATGCCAGCCAGTGATTCCTGCAGGTGAAGGTACTGCTCAGCAATGTCACATGATGGGTGAGCACACAGCCCTGGAGGACTTCCTTTGCTCAGAAGCAAAGATGCAGCATCATGCTAAAGAGCTCTGTACTTTGAGTGAAAATTATTTGAGTCTGAACCCAGGCTCTACCACAGACTAGTGGGGGAACCTGTATAAGTTACTTAGCCTCTCTGAACCTCAGTTTCCTCAGCCACTCATAAGGGGTACACAGGATATTTCCCATGAAGCACAGTTCCTGGCACATGACTGTCCCTGGCACAAGACAACTTAGTAAAGTAGCTGTTAATACCGCTCAACTCCTCATAGCCATTTCTTCTGTCCTGGGGGGTCCAAGCAGAGCTCTTAGGTCCTTACTTTCTCACCTCCTTTTGTCCAGTCTCTCCACTCCAAAGCTGTACAGACACAGATGCAGCCAGGGCATTTTTCTTGGGGCGGCACTTT
Organism: Petromus typicus; assembly: GCA_004026965.1. Classification (NCBI taxonomy): domain Eukaryota; kingdom Metazoa; phylum Chordata; class Mammalia; order Rodentia; family Petromuridae; genus Petromus; species Petromus typicus. Next base: position 22,445 of record PVIR01014504.1, on the reverse strand, counting down.
TTTTTACCAGGACAGGCTGAGGATTAAAAAGTGTGGTTAAGAGTTTCAAGGTCAAACCTAGTACTTCCTATGAAAATAAAAGATAGCAGTACATTACGTTGTCAAGTTAATACGGGGTGATGGAGCATCTCCAGACTGCAGATCCTGGAAGACTGTAAAAGTCTAATAGATTTAGGGAAACTGTACCTCAGGGAGCAGATTAGACAGTGCTCATCAATGGATCAAAACTGTCTTGGAGGCTCCCTTCACAGTGAACACAGAATCCTTCTAAATGATTGCTTTCCTCCAACAACCTGGAGATAAATTGTGCTCCATGCGTTAGCTTCATGTGAATGGGCACTTACTGTGAGTGGTGAGTGCACCTTATTTTACCCCAAATGAAAAAGAACCTCCTTTGAAAGCCAAATCCTGTTTTCTTTTAAGTGATTGTGAAATGACATAATACCAAATTAATTCCCTTAGCTCCATCTGCTGATTTCAGATATATTTCAGACACGGTTAGCTTTGTGCCCCGATTGGTGAAATGCCTTCAATTATTTCAAAGGGCATTTTGATGCATTTAAGCTTTAATCAGATATAAAACCAGCATAGAGTAAAGTATGTACATATGGTCCTAGAAAGGCATTATTTTAAATGAGCTTTTATTCAGGAAGAAATGCTATTTTACAATAAAAACACGAACAAGAGTGACACAACTGGACTATACAGACTGCTTAAGAGTTACCAGGTACAACTGTTAATTTATTTAATTCAATTTGTGTCCTGCTAATGTTATGAGTGCCTTCCCAGGCTGAGCAGTTCCTACAACACCATCGTCCCAAGCAGCCAAGACTTGATGAAAAATAGTGCCGTGGACAAATTTCTCTCTGTACTTCTCCTGCATCTTTCTGAGAGCTGGGATTTCATCTCATCCAGGATGAGGACTGTCCAGATCGAGTAATCTAAATATTTACAGTGACTAGACCATGGGGATCAGGCTGTCACTTGGTGCATCCATTATAGGAATCTTCATCCTTTTAGGGCTCAGAGACAAGATGCTGTGGGAAGAAAGACCTCACCCCCCCCCCGCCCGAGTCCCTTACTGGTGATCTCTGGCCTTCCTGCATGACTCAAAGCTAGATTCTCTTTGTAGATTCTAGATTTGTGGTTCTCTTTGACATTGCTCAATGTACCTGTGGTAGTGAAGCTTTCTTGTGTCAACTTGATTGGCTTGGAAGCTTCCTAGGGGACTATTAAAGCATGCTTCTGAGTGGGATGTGGAGGCATGACTTTGAATACTATACATAGTCCCTATCCTACCTTTTCTTTTCTGGCACTGTTCCTCTGCTCTGCTCTCTAGATGCCATGAGTGAAGCATCTTTGCCCAACCATGTTCAGTCATCATGATGTCCCTGCCTTAAAGCCAGCTGACTATGACCTGAATCCCTGAAACTGTTAGGCAAATCAAACCTCTCCTTTTAGGTGTGAGTATTGTGTCTCAGTGATGCGAAAACTAACAAATCATCTTCGTTTATGTGTCTTGGGCCAATGGTCAGATTGGATGAGGAATTGGATCATTGTTCTCATTCTGTTATTGCACCTGGAAAAGCAAGTGAGTAGCCCAGTCAAGGCTACTTAATAAGCCACCCCAAAGTTAGCAGCTTTCTACAGCAACCATCTGCTCTGCCTCAGTGTTGTGAGATAGACATTTGGGCAGGGCTCAGTGGGGTGATTCTTCTGCCTCTAGGTGGCTTCGACTGAGGTCACATTGTAGATTTAGCTGATAGATAAACGGATCTCAGGGTTGTCAGACTTCTTTCATGGTAGCCTGGGCTCCCAGAAGGTACTCTATAAGACCCAGCAGAAGCAGCAAGGTTTCTCAGGTACTACCTTAAAAAATTATACTCATCATTTCTTTCATAACTCATTTGCCAAAACATTTATAGGTCAGAACAGTTTAAAGGAGAAGGGAAGTAGACACCATTCCTTGATGAAAGAAAAGATGGCTAAAGAATATGCGGCTGTCTTAATCCACCATAGCAGCCAAAAGTAGATGTGAGCTGGGAATGGCAGGGGATGGAGTTGTACAGAAATGGAATGTTACTTCTGCTTGAAACACAGAGCTAAAATATAGGAAGAAAGTTTAACAAACAAACATGTACATTCTAACTGAGCTGGTGGTCCATACCTATAATCCAAAAATTCAGTGGGATGGTCAGGAGAATCACATTTCAGGAACTATACAGCAAGCCATTTTTAGCTGTATTTTATTGTTTTACTTTCTTTAAGATTTTTATCAAGAGATAAAACATCATAAGTGAAACTGAAGTTAGCTGTACTTTCTACTGTTTCCATTATTTCTCTCTTCTCTTTGGAAAGAGCTACCATGATAAATTAGGTATAAATTCATGGTTTTATATTCTTCTACATATATGTACAATCATAAACTGAGTATGATTTGTGTGTTTTAAGAATTTTTCAAATTGCATCATGTTTTTCCTATTACTCTGAAACATTTTTCTCATGAGATCAATTCAGTCTCATATACAAAGATCTAAATTATCTTTTAACTGCTATACTCTCTAATATGTTTCTACCATTTATCCACTGTTATATTGATGCTTTAGTTTGTTCCAGAACTCTGATGGGACAGATATAGATGTGGGTACTAGAATTCCTCTGAGTATGTTCCGGATATAAAATTGCTGACTACACTTTCAATATATTGTGGACTGCTTAACTGTTCTTCAGAATGACTGGGCCAATTTATCTTCCACCAATAGTATATGATAGATACAGTTTCTATCATCATAAATCAGTATTATCATACTTTAAAAAACCTAACCTGATTAGTGTGAAATATCTAATTTATATCCAGTATCACTAGGGAGGTTGATCAGTTTTTCAATTATTAATTGGTGGTATGATTTTCTTCCTCAAATCTCTAAATTTCTTAATCTATTTTCCTTTTAATTAAGTTGTCTTTTTTCCTCTACATAGATTATAAACTATTTTTATATTCTGTGGTACTATTTGTTCATCATATATGTATATATATTGCAAATATTTTCTTTCAGATTAGTATTTTGTTTGTTACCCAAATTTTCTGAATTTTTAATTGGGTTGTCTTTTTTCTACTACTATCAGCATACTAATTATTTGTCTGTTATACATGTTACAAAATGGCATATTGTCTACTAGACAATATTCACATATCTTCTTTTTATGATATATCATTTTAGTCTTACTTTTAGTGTTTTTGTGGTACAGAAGGGTAATATTTTAATGTAGACAAATGGATCCTTCTTTTCTTTGTGAATTGTGATTTTATAGTTTGGTCCCCCAAAATTCTTCCACACTGTGAGCTGATACAGATATCATCCTGTCACTATTTTCTATATTTTTCTAAATTTTACTTTTCATATATAACCTTTACATCTCTCTAACACTTATTTTCTGATATGTGTGAAGAATTAATTGTATTTCTCCTATGTGGAAAGCTAAAGGTGTTCACATTTTTACAGTTTATTCAATAATTATTCCTTCTCCACTGATTTTGTTTTAATTAACATACAGTGGAATTTTTTTCTGAGAAAAGTCTTATGAGTTTTTTTTTTTAGGTTTTTGGAGACAGGGTCTCGCTTTTTTGTGGTTCAGGCTGGCCCTGAGCTCAGCCTCAAACTCACATCACAATCCTCCTGCCTCTGCCTCCCGAGTGCTGGGATTACAGGCGTGAGCCACCACGCCCGGCACTGTGGTATGTGGTACTGGTTGCTGCTGGGTGTCTCCACACCCAGCATTGTTATGTGGCTACCGGGGAATCGAACCCGGGTCCTTGCGCTTGCGAGACAGGCGCCGGAACCACTGAGCTAACTCCCCGGCCCAGTCTTATGAGTTTTAATATATCTGTGTCACTGGTATACAGCATATAGAATGGTCCATCATCTAAGTATAAATGCACCAATGTGAGGCAAAAACCAATAGAACAAGGAAAAATAGAGAATTCATAAGTATAGTCTGGCCTTGACCATTCTTCTGAACAACTGGCAGAAATGCAGCAAAATAAGAAAGGATTTAGAAAATGTGAGAGCACCAGCAACCAACATATTCTAATGGAAACTTGTAGAACAATTCATTCTATAATAACATATGATTTTCAAGAACTGATGGAAAATAAAAGTACACTATGCTATATACTATAAAGTATTACTTAAACATAAAGGAGTTTATGTTGATTATTAAACAAACCTCAATACATTTAAAAGAATTGAAAGGATGCAGAGTGTGTTCTTTGCTCATAATGAATCAAACTAGAAATAAACATAGGCTCTACAGACATCAAAAGGAAAATAAATAAATACTATAAACACTTCTACACCACAAATCTTACCAGCTAGATGAGATAAACCAATATCTTGAAAAGAAAAAGTACTACTGCATTCTGAATACAAAATAACTCAAATAGCTCTAAAATGATAATAACAGTGATTTTATAATTTAAGCCCCCTTAAAAATACAATCCTACTGGCCCCAGAAAATCTTACAGGAGAGATGACCGTTGAAAAAAAACATTGAAAAAAACTACCAATGATATAAAATATCTTCTAAAAATAAAAGAGAAAGAAAAGTCTCCCAATCTATTTTATGAAGTAAATACTGTTATTATTCTGATAACAAAGTCAGGCAAAGATAGTATTACAAAGAAAACTACAGACCAATATAGGTCATCCACATAGATCTAAAATCCTTAACAAAATAGCAGAAAATGGAATTAGTAACACATAGAACTATAATATATATATAAATTATACTAAAATAAAATTTAGTTATATATCTATGACTAAATCAGTTTATTCTGGCGATGCAAAGCTGGTTTGATACTTTAAAGTTAATCATTATAATACACTATATTAACACATGACTGAAGAAAAAAATCATACAATGGTATCAATTGGTGTTAAAAAGGATATGATTAATACCCACCTATGACATAAATGATAAATAAAAGCTACTTCCTGAACTTGATAAATAATTCTACTTGACTTCTTGCTGTCCCTATCATACTTGATGGAGAAAGATTATCTTTAATATTAGGAGCAAAACAAGGATACATACTCTCTTACCACCACCACTCAACATACTACTGTAAACTCTGTTGAACTCTAAATAAATGAAGATAAAAAAGGAATAAAAGATATATGGATTACAAAATAAAACTATTCCTATTTATAGAAGAATGATCATCTACATAGAATATTCAAAGTATTTTACCAAAAAAAATTAATTTAAATAATTCTCCTAAATAACTACAACAAATCATTGAGGTTATCAATGACTCAAGGAGAAAAAGCACATCGATGTTCATATTACAGTACTATGTGCAACTGCTCAAAAAACATCCTTGCATTTTGATCTAGCAAAACATATTCAAAATTTATATGCTTCTAAATATGAAAAACTATTGAAAGGGATTTTTTAAGTGCAAAGAATCGGAGATATATACCATGTTCATGGTTTGCAAGACTCAGATTGTAAAGTTGTTCATTCTCCCTAGATTTATATGTAGGCTTACTACAATTTAAAGCTATTAAATCTTATGTATATATAGCATGTGATTGAAAAGTACAGGGAATGATTAAATTGTAAAATACTTATTATAGTAAAAGACACACGGCCATTAATACCCCTTAAAACACTCCTCATTCTTCAAAACACATTTGTCCCATCATTCTTGGCACTTTCTGAAGCAGTTCCAGAATTCCTATTTTGTGAGTGTCTATAGTCATATGGTCCTGGCTGCTTTGATGTCCCTTGTCAATTCAAAACTTTTATCTTTCATGATCATTTAGACTTTGGAGAAGAGCCAGAATTGGCATGATGCTAGATCTGTGGATAAGGTGGAAGAAGACACACTATAATGCTTTTACTAGCCTGCCTTTACACTGGATGGCATTTAGCAGTAGTATTCACTGTATCTTTGATCACACATCATAAAGATATAAAAGAGACTTTCAGAACTTTAGAAAGTGGCAACAATGATGGGATAAATGAGTTTAGAGCAAGGGAAAGCAACTAGAGGGGGACTGACAGCAATATGTTTTATACTGTATTAAATTTTTAAAAATTAAATTTCTACCATATGTTTTGATCACCCTTTGTAAAGCCAAGCTTATTCTACAATTTACTTTGAAAGTCAAAGAAATTAAAATACCAAAAAATTTTGTGAAAAAAAAGAATAAATTAGGAAAAATTACTTTATCTGATTGCATGGCTTTATAGCTATACAAATCAAGATATGTGGAGTTGACAAGAAGACAGAAATGGATCAATAGAACAGGCTAAGAATATTGACCCACATCTATATGTTCAAATGATTTTGACATAGGTATAGAAGCAATTCAATGGATGAATAGTCTTTACAACAACTGGTTAACAGGCTTGATTACATTGATTGATTTTCAAATACTAAAATGCCCCCCTTCATTCAGCCTTACATTCCTGTAAAGAGCTGCACTTACTCACACTGTTCTATTGTGTTTGTATATTGCTAGATCTGAATTGCTATTACTTTGCTAAGGGTTTTTGTGTCTGTGTTCTTTAGGGATAATTCTTGTTCAGCCTTTGGTTTTGTTATCAGTGTAATACTGAACTTTTAAAATGATTAGGGAAATCATCCTTCCTCTTCCGTTTTCTAGAAGATATTGCTTAAAATAGTGAGAATTTATATGAGCCCAGAAGTTACTTTCTTTTTCTACAAACTATTAGCCAGTTTAATAACTATTTATAGTCTAATAACTATTTTTAGTAGTTACAGAATTATTCAGGTTGTGTATTTCATTTTGAATGAGCTTTGACATTTATGTTTTTGTGAAAAATGGATCCACCTCAAGTAAGTTAACCAGTGAGTATGCATAGAGTTGTTTCTAACATTCCCTTATTAATCTTTCAATGTCTGAGGGTCTGTACCCTTATTTTATTCCTACTAGTAACATACATTTTCTCAGTTATCAGTTTTACCCAGATAAACCTTTGCTGTAAGTTTGTCAATTTAATTAATTATTTAATCATAAAATCTTTTGAGTTTAAATTTTTTCTTTTTAAATTCATTTGATTTATATTCTTTTATTTGTTATTTTCTTCTGTATGATTGCACTGAATTTATTTCTGCTTTATTTTTTTCAATTAATTTTAAGCTCACATTATTGACCTGGGATCTTTGTGCATTTTAGAGATTTAATTATATAACTATCCCATGAAGCACCTTCTAAGCTGCAATTCACTATCTAATGTATTGCATTTTTCATTTTCATCAATCGTAAACATTTTCTGTTTTCTTTGATATTGAATTACTCACAAGTGTGTTGAGAATTTCCAGATGTTTATATAGTTTCTTGTTACCTTTTAGTTATTCAATTTTTCTTTTCTAAGTATTGGGGAATTGAATTCAGGGCCTTCATCGTAAGCCACATTCCTGGCCTTTGCTTTTTTTGGGGGCGTGGACTAGGCTCAAACTCGTGATCCTCTTGCCTCAGTTTCCTAAAGAGCTGGGATTACAGATGTGTGTCACTACTCCCAGCTGAGTTAGCCAATTTTCATTCAGTAAAGACTAGTGGTAGAGATGTGTCTTGGCTTGTATCTGATGTCCCCTCAAACCATTCTGTGCTTATAGATGGGGCTTTGGGAGGTGACTGGACCATGGGTGTGTGATACTGGATTAATCCACTGGTGGTTTTATCATGGGAGGTAATGTTAGGAGGTGAAGCCTGGTGGGAAGAGGTGGGTCATTGTGGTTGTGGGCCACCTCCTTTGATTCATCTCCACTTCTTACGGCTCTGTCATGAACTGTTTCTTCTCTGGCACACCGCTCTGCCATGATACATTAAAGCCAGCCACCTATGGACTGAACCTCTATAATCTGTAAACAAAACTATACAGTTCTTCCTTCAATATGTGGGTGTTGGGTATTTTGTCCCAGCAGTGAGAAAATGACTATGATGGGATGATCCTTGAGGAGTAAGATTCCCATACCTCAGCTGAAGCCAGCCAACTGTTACTGGACAAAGAGACAATTTCCAAGGGAAAGTGACTACTGTACATATATGATTCCTTCTCGATTCTGATTCTGTGTACTCTAGTACTACAGCATGATAAGATGGACCAGGGCTGGAGAACTGCAGTAGGAAGGCAAAATTCAACCTGATGACTTTTTTAAAATGAAGTTTTATTGGAACACAGCCTTGCTTATTCTTTTGTATATTGTGTATGGTTGCTTTCCTGATCTAACCACAAAGTCAAGTAGTTGCAAAACCTAACACAGTTACCATTTCTTAAGAAGCTCTGGAAGATTTGGAATTCACATCTGATTCTCCCCTTGAGAAAGTTCCTTGGCTTCCCTGGGATTTGGCAGCACACTCTAATTTCAGAAATCAGCTCAATGCTTGGAACCCAGCTGGTGCTCCATAAATACTTGAACTGAGCCACGGGTGAGTGAATGCCGGGAAGGTGGGGCCTTGCAGCAAGATCTCTGGTGATGTCTACAGCCTCTGTGAGGGGAGAGGCTGTCTCTGTGATGTTTCTGCTGCAGCTCCTGGTCCAAGGCACCGCCCATATGGCCGAGACTTCAGTGTTTGTCGGCCTGAATTGAATGTCTGGGCATTTTGGCCTTTGATGTATTGAGAGTTGGCTACCATTAATTCAGGCTGCATCTTGCCAAGAAATTGATACCCTGGAGGCTGGAGTGAAGAGGTGGTTTCTCTGCTGCCTTCAGGCTGATGTCCCTGTGCTGGAGGTTTGTACATCTTGGACTGACCCAACTTGGGAACAGCGACACCATGAATGAACTACTCCATCAGCCATGCCATCATCTCTTTGTGAGAAGTGGCCATGCAGAGAGGAGGTTGCCATGATGTCCAGTCTGTACGTTCTGCTCTTGGGCTTAACAAACCCACCATGCTCAAATCTCCCTGAAGGGTACTCAGGCTTCAAGTTACTTGCCTTTGTTCCACCCACAGCTTGTTTGTACGTGGAAATATAAGTCAAGACCCCCCCACCGACTCTGATGAATCTACTCTGCAGCAGCCATGACTCTCTTCTCCCACCTCTCCCTTGTCTCCTGATACTCCTTGTCATCTCAGAGGGATGTCCAGTGTCATGTCTTCTCAGAAGCCCTCTCTGAGCTCATTTACAAAACTACCACCTTCCCAAATTCATGATGAGGCTGCAAGGGATGACTTTTGAATAGTAGCCCTAAAATTAAGAGTTGTCCTCCAAGCCAAACAACAAGCTAATTCTAAGTCAGATAAGAAATATGGATGGAGAACAAGACTCTGGAAATGAACATCAAACCTTAGCTCTTAGTATTGTCTTTACTGACTTAATATCAGCTTCTTTATCCAAGAAGGGGAAGAATTCCTGCCTTCCCATCACAGGGAGGTCATATTTTCGAGCAGTCTTCCTCAGATCCCCCGCGGGCTTACCCTCTTATAATCCCACTGCCTTCATTGCAAGGCCTCATTGTGCTGTATTGGGTTGAGCCTCAGTTCTCTGATGATTGCTCACGAGCAGTTTGTTACACTTTAGATTTCGTGCTCCAGAGAGAATCTAAAACTTCTTGAAAGCAAAAAGTCTGTGTGTTCTGCTTCTCCCAGATGATAATGCATGGGGGTGGCTCTTGATGGGCTGGGAATGCTCTGTGTTGCAGTCAGGATGGTGGTCACAGATGCACATGTGTACAAGCATCAAGCTCTACACTTAGATCTGTGTACTTTCTTGTTCTGTGTTGTAGCCCTGTGAAAATAAAGGCGATCATAGTGAGCTGGTGAGGTATTAAACACTATCAGCACTAGAGGAAGGGCTGTCTGTATATCACTTTTATCCTCACTCTAAGTGAACAAGACAGTGTCCTTGTGCCCATTGGACAGATAAACAAATGGAGGATCAAGTGAATGCAGCAATTTGCTGGTTGGTTTTTGAGCCATGGCTCAAACTCAGTACATTTGAATGAGTCTTGTGTTCTCAGCTGAGTTTACCAAGGCTTAAGAGAGAAAAGAAACACACATCCACAAAAGGCACACTCATGTATGAGTGCATGCACACACGCACACATGTATTTTCACAAATGCACACACTCACACCCACATACTTATTGAAGGTGAATTTTCAAACAAAAATTCCAAAGCGCTTCTTGCAGGAAATGACCAGCAGATCCATTTCTACTGAAGAAATGTAACTTGTGAGAGCCACGTCAGGAAGGCTTGCCAGAGGTGTGCCTAGAACAACACGGTGGCGGTCAGATCACCTGGGCATCTAGTTAAAATGCAGATGGTCAGCTCTGGGTCCTAATCTTACACAAGTGTGGGGCGATCTGGCGCCGTTGACCGTGATCCACACTTTGCACAGCCAAACAGCTCCGCTTATTACAGGGGGAAAGTGATTGATCAAGTACTCAGGAAAATACCAGCAATTGCTTAGAAGCCATTAGTTCCTGGAGATGTAAAATACCGGTCTTGTCTCCATTCAGGTTAAAAATGTAATCTTCATCCAAAGGTGATGCATTTGAAACCCTTTTTTGAGGACCCGGCTGCAAGTTGTTAGGCTCTCACACTGGTGTTCAAGGGTGGCCTCTTCTCGTAGGAGTGTCACACCCACAGCCCCCTGCGCTGGCACAGTAGAAGAAAATACCAGGAGCCGGCTTGGGAGAAGTAAGTTTCACTGAGAATTACAGGCACTAACGGGGAAGGACACAGCTTATTATGAATTTGAGAGTCCAGGAAAAGTGCACTACTCGGAAGAGCCACAGGGGTGCGCACTCTTCAACAGTGCTGCCTTGGTAAAACCCACGAGGGGTGTGTACTGAATCAGAGCGCTTTTGAGAAGGCCCAGGGGCGAAGGCTGGGCGAGGGCTCACCAGGCAGTAACTGGGCTGTCCAGTGGTGGCCAGCTATATTTATAATGCTCTTGTCGGCATCCTGTTACCATAGGGAGACAGGTTTTATAAACTACACTGTGAGGCCATCATGAGCTGGCTTCCTTCCACTGGACAACCAGCATTCCCGGGACTAGCTGACTTAGCAGTTTCTACACATGACTCCAGCCTGCCCGGTTCCCAGTGTCCTTTAGATAATCCTGGGAGCCTGGTCTGAGTAAACTTACAGCAGCCCCTTGGCTCAGTAAGAGAAGGGAAGACAAAAGATGCAATTCAGAGTCATGGTGCTAAATGTCCTACTTTTACTCAGGGAAAGTACAAGGAGGGGCCTGGGCTCCAGGCTTTCAGCTGACTCCGATGGCTTTTATACCTGCATCCCGGGTATGACACCACTTCCATGAATCTGCATTTGAAGATGAGGAGGTATACACAACTTGTTGTTCCTGCCATTTCCTCTGACCTTCCCTGTCCCCAGGACTTAGGCCAAACCTGATCTGCGTGGGGCCAAAGCACTAGCAAGAAATGAGAGCCGTAAATTTGAAAAATATCAACCCCATCAGACAGATCAGTGGGATTCAAATCAGGTTTACTATACCAGCCGTCTGACTTATTACTGAGAAATCAAAACAGTAGTTGGTGGGGAAACATCTAACTTAGCTTGACATACCTTACAGGCCCTAACAAAAGCAGTCTCCCATCCATATGGCTCTTGTGTCCTCATCAACAAATCTGCTCCATCAAATTCCACAGTGACTGCAGAATGAAGGATGAAATAATATACAGGTATATTTAAAACATACATAGGGTAGTCAATATCTGAATGTTTTAAAATCTGTTACAGTGAAAGATACATTGCTGTGAACCCTCCCTTAATGTACAAGCTTCAGATACCCTTGTACCATCCTTATTGCCACTTTCTAAAGCAGTTCCGGAAGTCCTCTTTCCTGAGTGTCTTTATCAGATGTGATCAAAAATGTGGTGAATGCCCCTGCCAATGCCATCCAACAGAATGGCAGGCTGTACAAATATTATGATGAGTGTTATTCACCGGATCTGGTGCCATGTGACTTCTAGCTCTGAAGTTGCAAGCACATGAAAGGTAAATGTTTGAATCAATTCAGGGCACTGGAGCAGCCACCACAGTGGAACTAAATAGCTTCAGGAAGGAGGACTTCCCAGACTGCTTCAGACAGTGGCAAAGACAGTGGGACACATTTCTCTGAAGTGAGCTGGAGTTTTGGGGGTGATTAATGGCAATGTGTGTGTTTTACTGCAATAAATTTAAAAATTGTACAATATGCTCTGTAGTCTTGATTTGTGTGTGTCTTTGTGTGTGTGTGTAAAAATAATCCCATAAAGGTGTTCAGAGTCTTGGTGCCAGTGTTTACTGCCACATAATCCTAAGCACGGCCCTGAGGCCTCATCAAGGCTGTTGTCCTTTGATCTAGGCTACAATTTCGTGCAATCTATGCAGGAGCAGGATTTTTGCCATGTGTTTTTCTCTGTGTATGCATTTTTTTATGGTCCCGGGCAAGCCATGGGGGAACCACAGCCCTCAGATGGTATGCATCGAAAGTTGGGGGGGGGGGGTTGGAATACAGGGGCTGAGCCACAGTTCCGAGTCACAGCAGCAGTAATCAGTAGCAAGTTGGACTCAGAGCTGCCAAGATATGTTCCCCTGATAGCTGTCTCTTTTGTGAGCTGCTGACACACAGGGTCTGTACAGCGTTGCCAGCGACTTTGTAGACAACCCTGTTATAAGCCTTCCACAAAGATCCAGTTATTTGGCTGTTGTTATGGGAACGGTACAATCATGACCAAATTGAAGTGGTAATGGGGGACAAAAAAAAAAGAAGTGGATTGAGGGTGGGCAAAATTGCTGTTTTCATCCAAACACATTTTGGCTGAGCACCTGGGCTGAATTCAAGCAACAATCTGGACAGATAGGTAGTAGAAACCCTGCCTGGGTCTGGGGATTATAGGTCCTAGTTTATGCTAGAAAAGAAAAAATTGCCTTAAGAGGGGGGGACATCACATCCTCTTATTTTCTTTGTGATTTTATAAAAACACTATAATTGGGCATCCAAGCAAGGACTTCGATGATGTTCAAGGATTCTGTTGCCTCTTTATTTTTATTACCCATGCTTAAAATATGTGATTTTGCAATTTTAGATTTTTGATTGAAAAATTTAGGCTATAGGTAAATAACCTTTCAAAAAGATTATAATTTTCCAGAGTCAATATAGTTATCAAGCAAATGTTTAACTATGAGATAATTAAGACAGTAACTGAATCACCAAGACCTCCCAAGCTCCATGCAATAAACTCCTTTCCCATAGCCTTAAGTAGAAAAGAATTACTTGCCATGAAAAGAAAATTATGAATTTATACAATGCTTTCCTCCTCCCATCTCCAGAATCATAATAAAAATGCACATAGTGGTTAGGGTGGAACATCCACTGGAGGGGCTCTGGGATCTGCCCTAAGCATTGGTGGAGCACACTTGTAGGCGTGTCTGGGTGGGCCATGGGGGCGTGGCCTGGAGGTCTGTGTTTGGCCCCTCCTTCCTTCTGCTCTGGAGCAGTTTCCCTGCTCTGCTCCCTGGCTTCTAGGAGCTGCGCAGCTTTGCTCCTCTGCACTCTTCTACCATGGTGCTTCTGTCAGAGACAGCCAACCGTGGACTGATGCCAGGAACCAGCTGAAACTCTCCTTTAAGTTGCAGACATTGGGAATAGTATCTCAGTGACAAGAAAGCGGATCAATACAATGAATAAAGTATAGAAATATATTTTAAGACAACTTCCTTCAAAAAAAATCTGGATAGGTGGGAGCACAGAATTGTCTCCATGCATTCTAGGACTGTGTCTGCACTGGGCAGGACTTTTCCACCCAGGAATAGTGACAGTGCAACAGTGGCCCAGGCAATTGGTCGAAGCAACAGAGACAGAGCTGTGTTGATGCTGAGTCATATTGTATCACTGTCTCTATGGAAACAACAACTGTAAAGACTGAGCCACTGACATAAGAACTTAGTCACTTAGAAGCCTGGTGGGCCACATGGAAGCAGTCATCACACTGCTGGCAGAAGGGATGACCCCAGGGAAGGGACGCACACACACACACACACACACACACACACATATACACGTACCCTTCTATTTAGGGTGAGATTTCAAAATACATTTAGTAGAAGAAATGCACAAGTTTATCATGCACTAGGAAATGCAAATATTGGAGCAATATGAAAAGGATTTTGTATTAGTTTTCCCACTGCAGGACAAATAACCTGACACTCATTCTTTAAAGAATGAGAAGTTGAATTTGGCTTATAGTTTCAGGGAATTCAGTCCATGTTGAGCTGGTTGCAGGGCAGGAATATTACGGCAGGAAAGCATAGCATAACAAAGTTGCTTATTTCATTGAGACCAGGTAGCAGGGCAGGAGAACACCACCAAAGACAGAGGCTGAGGAGCTAGATATAGACCCCAAGATTATGCATCTTTGATCTATCAGAAACATCCAGAAGTGCACTTTACTAACCCCCTTACTGGCTTCTAGGCCAATCAAATTGACAGTCCACTAAACTGTCACTTCCCAACCCTTGTCAACTTGACACCTAAACACATCTTTTTAAATCACATTTAATCTCCCAGGAAAGAGGATATCAAGCATAAGTCCAGCTGACATGATAGAGACCTACCCTGTGAACAACCAAAACCACAATAATCCCAGGCCAGAGACTTAGCTATGCAAGTGCAAGGGCCTGGGTTTGACCCCCAGGGGGTTGTAACCATGTACAACAACATAGGGTATGATGACTCATGCCCATCAGCAATCAGTACCACATACCACAGTGCCAGGCGTGGTGGCTCATGCCTTAATCCTATCACTTGGGAGGCAGAGGCAGGAGGATTGCTGAGTTTGAGGCCAAGTTCAGGACCAGCCTGAACTACAAAGCCAGACCCTGTCTCAAAAAAAAGCCCAAACAAACAAAACCCATAAGAATCCCTTGCCCAAATTCTCAATAGTTTCAGCATTTTTCAAAAGTCCAACTAAAGTCTTTTTCAAGACGAAAGGCAAATTCTTACCTGTAAAACTCTCTAAAAGTACAAAAAAGTTTCATAATCCTAAAGTATAAAGGGACAGAGTTAACATTCCCATTTCAATAGAGAAGAATAGCAAAGTAGAAAAGAATAGGGCCAAAGCAAGACTGAAGCTCAGCAAGACAAACATTAAGACCTGTGGCTTCATTTATGCAATTGGGGTACTTGGTGGTAAAATGTAAGGTCAAAGAAGTTTGGGTAGTCTCATCCCTATAGCCTTGCTGGTTGTACCCAATGTGGCCTCTCTCTTGAGGTGGCTCCAGTCACTGCTGGCAGCTTTCATCGTCAAATGTTCTATATTCCTGGTATCTCTGAATTCCTGGAGTCTCCGCTGCACTTTTTAGCTTCATATACCCTCTTCTCAGGCACCCTGCCTGGGCTCCCAAGGCTTTCCTTTGAAATCTGGATGGAAATTTCCCTGAAACCACAACTCTTATACTGTGTACACTCATAAAACTAGAATCATGGGAACTATTCTAAGTCTTCTGCCAGCTTGCGCAGTAGCCAGGCCTCCTTGGGCCATGTCCGCAGTGGTTTCTGAGTGTCTGAATGACTGAACATAGTGAATTTACATCCCATGGTTCCAGTTCCCTAGGAGGACCTTCTTGAGCAGGCTTTCAAGGACTCTCTTCTCAAATGAAAGATTGACTTTTTTTATATTCATGCCTTTGATGGTTAGGGTTTTGCTGATTTCTGATATGCTCTCTAGGAATCACTCTTTTTGTCTTCATTCAAATACTTGGCTTCGTTTTATTGGCAGTAGTACCTTCAGCGATCATACTTCTTTTTGATCACAGCTTTACATGTGGTTCTTTTTGGGTCAAAGTTTAAGTTTTTCAAATTTTCTGTTTTGCTTTTTAACTTTTAGCTAAATATAGCTAAAAGCAGATTTGAAATTTACACCCTTGGGTGAATAATTACTTTCCTTAATTTCAGTCTCATGCAGTCTCAGGACACGGGCAAAATGGAGACAGTTTTTCTTGGGAGAGTGTAACACACAAAACCTGTAGTCCACTTCCCAGTTGAGTCCCCATTTAAAACCTCCTGAGCCTGGCCTTTACTTCCTGTATTCCTATCAGCACTCTAATGTTTTCAGCTCTGGCCAGAATGACTCATCTTCTTACAGCATTGCAGAGCTTCTCTAGTGAGCATCTCCAAACCTTTCTAACCCTTCCCACAGGCCAGTTCCAAAGATTTCTGAACCGTATGGTCAAGTATATTCAGAGTAAAATCCCCGTTTCTCTGGTATCAATTTTCTGTATTACTTGTTTTGCTGTTACTGGGACAAAATACTACCAGCAGCTTAAAGGAGGAGGGCTGAGTCTGGCTCTCAGTTTCAGAGGATTCCGTCCATGCCTAAATGGCTGGAAAGCAGCATCACAGCAGCAGAGCAGGAAAACACACCAGGAGACAAAGGGGTCCTGGCTAAACAGACACTCCAAGATTACACTTCCACATCAATCCACTGAACTTAACCATCACAGACTTTAAGAAACTGCAATTATAATTCTTTGAAGTAAAGAAAGGAACAACATCCATAGAACAAGATCAAGGCAATGAGAAAAGCTAGGCAGATAAGAATGAAGGAAAAAGAGAGACTTAAAAATTTTGGCATTGTAATATTGGGGATTGAACACAGGGCCTTTGTACTGAGCTAAATCCCCAGAACTCTCTCCCTTTTTAATATTTATTTTGGCACAAGTTCTTACTAAATTGCACAGGCTGGGCTTGAATGTATCATCTGCCTGCCTGAGCCTCCTGAATGGTTGAGATTATAGGAATGGACCCCTGCACATGCCTCCAAGACGTTTTGAAATGAAAAAAGTCTAAAAGGATGTATCACTAGCAGACCTGTCTGAAAGAGTAGTTGAAGGAAGTTCTCTGACTAGAAATGAAACAACCGAAGAAAACATCCTAGAAGGTAAGGAGAAAAAAAGAACACAATATTTTTTTTTCTAAATTAAGGTTGATGGTTGAAGCAAGAATTATAACTCTGTCCAATAATGTATAGGGAGATAATTTCATCATAAATCAGGAAGGATAAAAGGGCATAATGAGAATTAAGTTTACTGTATTTATTTGAGCTCCTAAAATAATCACACCAGTAAACTGTTAGTTATATGCCTGTAATGAAATACCTTGAGTCACAAATAACAAATCTATAAAGACACATTAAAATGAATTATAAATAAATCAGAATAGAATTAGAAAATAAAGGGTTAGATAAGAACAACAAAGAAGGAAAAAGACGACAGTAATTAAAAACCAAGGAACATATTTCCAGTCTCAGCTCCAACATGTACAGTTTGAAAGTTTCTATTGTTATCCTCACAATAAGAAGGAAGTTGACCAAACAGAAGATTAACAACCCTCCTGTTTCTCTCCCTCCTCTTCTCCCTCTTCTTTTACCCTTTCCCTCTCTACTTCCTCTTCCTTTTCCTCTTCTTTTGAAGCGCTGGGGACTGAACTCAGAGCCTCACCACTCAGCTCTATCTCCAGTCCTTTTGAATTTGAGACAGAGCTGGGCTCCAACTTGAAATCTTCCTGCATCAGCCTTACAGAGTGCTGAGACCACAGGTGTGCACCCGTACACTTAGTTTCAACAGCTCTTCTTAGATCCATCACAGAATTGAGAATGTAGGGCAAAACAGCCCTCTGAAATTTGAAGACACAGGTACATACAAAAAAGCTGCAAGAGAGAAGTGGCTGGAGGTGGTAAAAAGCAGAAACACCTAAACTGTAATCAACCAATGGGGTAGAGGTTGAACATGGACCAGCCGGGGACATACATACTCTCGGCTCCCAGTCTGAGGAGCTCCTATACATTTGCGAGTTTTACCTGCAGGAGATGGTTCACCAGGATACCAACCTTTGCCCTGCCCCTGCCCCTGCCCCTGCCCCATGGAGACTAGAGTAAGTCTCCTCACAAATTAGGCAAAGAAGAGCAGAAAAGTAATTGTTTTTATACATGGAGACTGAACTCAAGACCTTATCACTGAACTCTCCCTGGGTAATTTTATTTTTATGTGTTGTTTTGTTTTGTTTTGTTTTGTTTTTTTAAGTAACTAAGTTTCCCAGGGTGAGCTCGAACCCAGGATACTTCTGGCTCAACCTCTCATGCTGTTACAAGTATGTGCCACCATGCCTGGCTAAAAGTGTTATGAAATATGCTCTGGTGCAATCTGTTTTCAGAAACCCAAGTCTAGCTCTTCTGAAGGTGAGGAAGTTAAACTCTGGGAGCTGCTCTGACATGTCTGTCACATAAAGGGAGGGAAGAAAACAATGGAGAATTTCTTCTGAAAGTCACTGCCCAGGGATTCGGGACTGATTACAAAAAGTCCTGCGATTTAATCGTAAAATTGCAGACCATGTCCCCTCCTCGGTATCTCACTGCCATATCAGCAGGACTCTGGTATAATAACAGAGGATCACAGCTGAGACCTGCAGGACACAGACTCTTCAAAAGGAAGTTTCCAGGGAAACCCAAAGACAATGGGGGAGAGAAAACCAAGGACATGAGAGGAAATTGAAGCCTCTGACACCTGCAGCTCCAGAAAACATTAAACACAGCCCGACTCCCAGCCAGAGAAACACAGAGCCCCATATTAAAAGCCTCTTTGCTTCAGCTCCTGTCACCTGATTATCATGTGTGACTTTCAACCAGGAATCATGCACATGGAAAAGGCAAGGACAACAGCCTGGAGAGACAATGCGAACATCTGAACCAGGCATGGGGAGGACACAGTGCTGGAGCCATCAGGCTGGGAAGCGAAATAATAGGACTGATATGCAAAGGGCTCTGTGGGGAAAGGGGGCCACATGCAAGAACGGATGGCTGTGAGCACAGAGGTGGTCTAGGAACCGAGATTCAAGGCAAAGTGCTCGGATCACCAAACCCTGTGCAGAAACGCAGAATGCTTCTGACATCTCAGGAGAATGGAAGATTTGAATCTATGAATGATAGGAAAATTACAAGAAGTATGATGTAAAGAAAATGTCAGAAGAGAAACAAGAAAAACTTACAGTACTAATGTATGAGAATTTTCCAAAATTAATGACCAACAAAAAAAAGATGTTTCAGACCGTGGATTTAGCTCAGTGGTTCCGGGGCCTGTCTTGCAAGCTCAAGGGCCCAGGTTCAATCCCCAGTAACCACATAACAATACTGGACATGAAACCAGTACCACATACCACAGTGCCTGGCTTGGTGGTTCATGCCTATAATCCCAGCACTCGGGAGGCAGAGGCAGGAGGATTGCTGTGATGTGAGTTTGAGGCTGAGCTCAGGGCCAGCCTGAATTACAAAGCAAGACCCTGCCTCAAAAAAAAAAAAAAAAAAGCTTCTAGGAATCTCAGGGAATGTTAAGGAAGATAAATAACATAAAACAATACCAAAGAATATCATATTTAAACTGCAGAAAATTAAAGACAAAGAAAACATCTCGAAAGAACTTGGGAGAAGAAAACTCTTTACCTAGAGAGGAACAAAGATAAGAATTATGTAAGAGTATTCTCCAGAAATTATGTGAGCAAGAAGAGAGTAGAGGGAAACACAGGTAAATATACACTGAGGGTTTAAGTTGTAAAATATCTGTTACAATCAATAACACATGTAGCCATAAATCCCCTCACAAATCCTCCCCCTTGCTTCAAACCTCCTTTTCCCACCATTCTTGCCACTTTCTGGAAGGGTTCTGGAGTTCCTGTTCCATGGGTGTCTCTACTTGTGCTGTCATGACTGCCTCAGTGCCCTGAATTGATACATATGGTCACTTTAACTTTAGGGAAGAGTCGGAAGTTACACCATGCCGGATGTGATGAGTGAGGTGAAGGAGGCTACGTCATGTCTGTATGATTCTGCTGTTTTTGTGGGTTGACACTTGAGCAGCAGCATTCATCATTTTTTTTTTAATCACAGCTTATAGTGACATTCAAAAAAAGACTTCTAGAACTGCTCCAGAAAGTGATTGGAATGATGGGATAATTATGTTTGAAGTGAAAGGGAGAATTTTGAGGGACAATATGTCTTTCACTGAAAGATTTTTAAATTTAAACATTCATCTATATTTTGATCACCCCTGTACAAGATTGAAAGGAGAAAAAAACACCATTATAGAATTCTGTATCCAGCATGCAAGTCTTTAAAAATGAAGAAGACATACTACTTCAGACAAAACTTAAGGAATTTGTCTCCAGTGAACAACACAAAAATATTAAGTCAGAGGAAGCTGAAACTCTCCCAGTTGTGAAAGATATTCAGGAGCTCTGACCACACTGAAATGCAGATTCACTAGAACAAGACAATCCCGAGAAACCCTAGAAAACCTCTCCGCACCCCCTTTATGGCTGTTCAGCTGCTGGCTGTTTCCCTCCGCAGCCATGGCTGGTCTTGCCCCTCCCCATAGGAACATAAAGATATGAAAATGGGAATAAACTGTTTGAGGCTTTTGAGGTGATTCAAATCCCTTGCTGACCTGCTGACTGACAAAGCTGATTTGCTCCTCGTCCATGTCAGTGGTCTGTCCAGGACTCCACAGTGGTCATATGTCAAAAGAAATTCTACAGAGAGGAGAAAAATGATTTTAGTCAGAAACTCAGATCGATGGGAAGAAAAGACAAGCTTTAGAAAGGGAACAGTAGAGGCTAAAATAAAAATCTTGGCCAGGTGTAATGGTACATACCTGTAATCTTAGCTACCAGAGAAGGTGAGGCAGGAAGATTGCAAGTTTGAGGCAAACTCTACCTCAAAGTAAAATAAAAAGTTTTGGGGGATGTAGCTTAGGGGTAGAGCACTCTCCCAGCATTCAAGATTCTGTGTTCAGTCTCTTGTACCACACACACACACACACAAAATTTTATCTTTTGTCCTTGATTGATTTAATAGCTAGCAATTTGCACAGAGTGGAACAAAAAAAAATAAATGTATATGTATAAATGTCATATGAACTGGTAAGACAGACAGGCAGATACACAGATAAAGACAGAGAGAGAGAACTAGCAACATTAGGCATCTTAACAGGGCTAGATAACATTCCCCCCCACTACTATATCAGGACCACATTAAAACTATTACTGAAGTCTAGAAATAGTCATAAGAAATCTTTGAACCTCACAGCATAAAATTCAGTCAGTTATTTCTCTGTCTAATGCCTGATTAAATTAATTTGTCCGAGAAAGATAACAATTTAATAAGAGCAACAATATTGTATTATGAGGGATATGAGTGGGAGGTTGGGAAAACTCTATGGTAAAGTAGCTGCCTATACCCTGCTCAGAGTGTTATTTAAAAGTGGACTTGCAGTAGTTGTAAATGTCTACTGCACACACTTAAAAACTTCTTAAAGAAAATATGATTGACATGCTAACAAATGACAGAAAATAGAAACATATAAAATGTCCGCTTGAGCCAGAGAAAGCAGAAAATAAGGAAAGAAAGACCAAAAGAAAAGAAATAAAGACCAAGGACTACGAATGGGAAACAGCTCTCAATATGGTAGATCTTAGCTGTACAGTGAACTCAGAGACACCTCATACCTGCCCGTCCTCCTCAGCCCAGACCCTAGACCACACAATTAACTGTACTTAACAATTTTCAGCTATCTTTTCTGTATTTATTTTCAGAACAAAAAAAATCACACAAAAATATGCATAAAACTTATCCCGTTATAATCTCTGTTTTGCTTTGTTCTTTTCACCTTATAATATGTTCTGGAAATCACTGCAATACAGTTTTTAGAGATCTTCCTTGCTGTTTTTCTCAGCAGCACGGTGATTATTTGTAGGAACTCATCATAAATTATTCCTTTACGTTCCCATGAAGGGGTGTTTAGGTTGTTTCCAGTATTTTGCGATTGGAAACAAGGGTCCCCTTAATTAGTGGCTCACTTGTGTAGTCTGAGCTTGTGGAGATGTGTCTTCCGGGAGAATTCCTAGAAGTGGAATTGAGGAGGTCAAAGGAGAAATGCTTCACAGTGGCTGCGGAGTGCCAGATCCCCTTCTGGGGGCTCATCCATTTTGTTTCATTAGAGTAAGTTTGCGGCAGTGGGTGGGATGGCTTAAGCATCGTCTTTTCTACAAAGTGTCAAGGTCTTAAATTTCTGAGATGCTGGGGCAGGAAGACTCCAAGTTTTTACCATGGTAAGACCCTTTCTCAAATTTTTTTTAAAAAATTTAAAGCCTAGATATAAAGTTCAAGGCAAAAGCCTCAGGTTCAATCACTAACATTAAAAAGAAAGAAAGAAAAGATATAATTTATGGAAAAAGACAAAAGATCATGAGAAATCTATTCAACAGCTCCTAGATGATTCAAAGAAGAATAACATAAGGCTTATTGGAATTACTGAGGAAGCAGGTGATGATACAAAAGATATAAAAAATGTGTTCACAGAAATAATAGCAGAGAACTTCACAGACAAAGAAAGAAAATTAGACATCCAGAT
>PVIR01014503.1:0-40087 GCA_004026965.1 Petromus typicus | reverse complement strand
ATAAGTGGTTTATACTCCCACACATTAATTAGGAAGTTAATTAGGAAATACTATCACTTGTGTGTTTTTTTTGTTTGTTTGTTTTTGGTTTTTTTGAGACAGGGTCTTGCTTTGTGGTTCAGGCTGGCCCTGAGCTCAGCCTCAAACTCACATCACAGCAATCCTCCTGCCTCTGCCTCCCGAGTGCTGGGATTACAGGGGTGAGCCACCCCGCCCAGCACTGTGGTATGTGGCACTGGCTGCTGCTGGGCGTGAGTCTCCACACCCAGTATGGTATGTGGTTACTGGGCATCAAACCCAGGTCCTTGTGCTTGCAAGACAGGCACTGGAACCACTGAGCTAACTCGTTGGCCCTGGAAATACTATCACTTGTACTTAACTTTACTCTGAACCCTTCTCAGTGAGAGAGAAAAGGGGGTCATTTAACATTTGTCAAACAGAAAGTGTAAAAACTTTTACATATAAAGTGACTACAGCACGATAGTAATTTGTGTAAGAAGAAGAGTAACCAGATGCCATCTATCACAGTTATACAAGGTACTAATTAACGATACTCAGCTTTTTACTCAGCATCAGATATATTGTAAGTGTTGGGAAAATATTTAAAGACAAAAAACTTGGCAATTCTGTGTTTGGTATGAGCAAGTTTAAATACAAAATGACTATTTATCCCAGGGACTATTTCAAACAAAAACTTCCATTTGTGCAGTGAATGATTAAGATAAAACACTGTATCTATACATTTTGGGCCAGATTCATTATAAAATTCTGTTCCCTGTGGGTCCATGCAAATATATATGAATTAATATCACATATTTAGAAGTGACAGCAGAACCCTTCTTCCCATGAAATATATATTTGGCTTCACATACTTTGCTCATGAACACTTTTCTTACTTCCTGAAACATTTATGAGTTACAGTCTTTAGCTCTACAGCATATTTTTTTTGCCTTTCTTCTCCCAGATGTACCCTCAAGTATGGTATCGAATTAAAGATCAAGTGACATCTTTTATGCTGCATCTTTTTTAAACCAGCTGCTGGATTTTTAGGCTTTTAATAAACCAAATGGCTTCGTAAGTCCTTTTATTTCTAATGCTCCAAACCATAGCAAAATAAAAAATATTTTAAATTAATGTATAATAAACTAAAAACATAAAAAGATCAGATTAGATAATGAAAGTGTAAGTCTTTTTCTCCTAGATGGAAGATGAGTCAGAAATGGTCAGATTTGGCGGAGGGGGGGGGTGGAGGGTGGAGGTAGTTCTCTTTCCGTGACATTTGTTCCCTTTTTACCACAAGTTCAAATGCTGCTCTATGATATATGGCTGAGAACAGCTTTATTACAAGTTAACCTATAGGGACTTGGAATGTAGTCCAGGGGCAGTGTGTGTATTTACTGTGCAGACCCCTGGGTTCATTTCCAGAGGGCGCGCGCGCGCGGGCACACAGACACACACACACACACACACACACATACAGACACACACACACACCCAACAAGCATCGATTATAACAGATCATATTAAACTTTAATTCAGTAACACTTGAGATTGAGGGCTTCATTATAGGTCATATTTCAGTTTCCTCATGCCCATTCCTAGGAGAAAATATCCATGAGAAAAAAGAGGAGCCATAACTCTGATTGCTAGTTAAGTAGGCGGTAGGATTACTTGTTTTATCTACGCATTCTGATTGCAGTTTGACATCTGTTCCACTGCTCCTCCCAGAAGCCAAGTCGCAGACGCACGAACGCTGGGATCACCCCCGTGTTCAGTCACTCACATTTAGTTATTTTACACCTCAGAGCTGTATGTGACGGTTATATACTTACAAAGTAACAGCACGAGGAAACTCATTTTAAGTTTTGATTTGCTAAAAAGCAATGGTATTATTATAAACATAAATTTGTAATAAGTACAAATTATTTTTAATTCTGTAATTTTTTTCTTAAAGTGTAGTAGGACGTTCAAAGCACCTTCAGATTCTGTTACAGATCAATATTGCTAAGCAGATATTGTTTGTGTGTGTTCTGTGACACCTGACAATCTTTTTTTATGGTGGTAAAGTTTTATTGAAGGTGGGAAAAGAAACAGGCTCCCAGAGCAAGCTTGGGCCAGCAAAAGCAGGAAGAGAAGTACACCCTGCAGCGTGGGGGTGGGTCTTGACAAGCTTCAGACCCTGTTTTGCCTGGGATATAGCTTAGTGATTAGGGCGTCTGCCTCACAAACAGAAGGTTTGAACCTTGGAACAAAGCAACAACAACAACAACAACAAAAACAAAAACAAGACTCTGTTTTGGTGATAAACTATAGAATTATCTCTTTAGAAGCCAAAGTATTTTCCTTATATTTGTTCTTATCTATTTTTCCTTTTGAGTCTACATTTTATCCACCTATCTTTCTCCCTCATCGATACTTTCCTTTTAAAGAAATAAACTTTAAGAATGTCTTGTCGATGTGCTTCATAATTCTGTATTAATAGCTCTTTGACATTAATTTTAAAATTTTTTCAATATGCTTAACTCAGAATCCAAAAGGTGGGCAGTGGGAAAACAGGGCAGTTTGGCTAGTTGAAGAACATTACACTTGTATTTTTAATACCTCCCTCACACTACTCCACACATCCATTGTATCTTGTGAATATGTTTAAAAAAAAAAAAAAAAAGGTCTAGTAAATGAAATGGAAATCTTATAATATACTGCAGTTTTTATAACCTGATTATGGCTTTTGTTAATAAACCCGGCACCTGAAAATGGAAGTGGCATTGAGTTTCTCTGAATTTGAAGGACATCATAGTGTTAATGCCCACTCATGTGGGATTCATTCATCTTGGGGTTTAGAATCTAATCTCACCTGTTGAACAATACTACAATCAATCAATTTGAAATTGGTACAAAGTACCTCCGAAACATTTTCTTCATAGCTTCTCAATCCCATCTTTTTTACTATCCATAGCTTTAGGCTGTCTACAGTCTACTCCTGTTCTATCACAACTCTTAGCATGGACCCCGGTAAATATTGAAACCAGGACAAATTAAGCATCGTAAGCACTCAGGAATTAGAACCATCTCCTAGGAGATATAATCCCGTAGAGAGAGTGCTGACCCGAATCCTTCCCCACTTCCCCAGCACCAGAGCCTGGCTGCTGACAATCTTCCCCTGCTGACGAAAGGGAAACAGTGGCAGGTTCCCTGGGTCAGACTTGTGACGTGCTCTTGGGCTATGACTGTTGCACTGCATACTGCATCTTCAGTGTCCTCAGTACTGATATCTACGCCAGACTTCTACTTCTGTTTCTACCTTCACTGTCTAGGGTCAGTTTTGCCTTCGGGAGTTTGGGATCAAATAACCGAGTATGGATTTGTAAGATCTTAGGAGACCAACACTGATGTAGCTTGGTGGTAAAGTGGTTGCCTAGTATGCGTGAGGCCATGGATTTAGTCTACAGGTCTCCTGCACCCCACAAAAAAGGGACAAAAAAAGAGTCTACAGGACCAGCGTGAGATAGAAACCAACATTACGAAAAGTAAAATGAGTATGGTCCAGAGTGAACTCACACCAGTGGAAGTGTAGGTAAGCTAAGTTTGCAACAGTACTGAGATGGTATAAAATCCAAGAGAGGAGCAGGCCAGAAACTGCTGTTCTCCCTCATGTTATGCTTCTTCTCATACAAAACACCTCTGAGAGCTGATTTATTCCAACTTTGTCTTATTTTGTCTTGTTCAATTCAAGAAATTCTCACATGTTGTGTTTTTCTTTCTGTCATCTTCTAAAGCCCCTGGCATCTAACATGGCACATAGGGCAAACTCTTTCATTTAAACTAGACCTAAGAGAACTTAGGTCAGTGTCTCTCTTCAGGTGCTGTTTGCATGTGTGGTAAGTGAGTTGACCACCAAGGCTGAGGGGGTCGCTCAAATAAGAGTTTAAAGTTTTAACCAGAGATAAGAATTTTAAACACAAAAGGAGGATAAGGGAGAATGTCTGAAGCAACCTAGAGTACACTAACATATCACTCCTATATGAAAACAGTAAAAGAGAGTTATATCCACTGAACAAAAGAAATCACACATTATGCTGAAGTATGAACAGTGATAAAAACCCAACAGATCTGCATGACTAAGATGTACTAGATGATAATTAGGTGCCCGGAACTGTGTAGACCAGTAAGCTCCATACAGTCACTGTCACATTAAAAAGGAAGACAAGTTAGGCAGGGTTAGCTGATGAAAGAGCAACTGCAAAGTTTGAAATATAATGAAGAAAAAATATGATGCACATTAGAAGAAACAAGTAGTCACAGTAACAATTCAAGAAACAAAATTAGTTAAAGCGAAGTAATTAATCGTTTTTACATACAAGAAAACAGGGCCTGATACTGAGTTCTGAGTAGTCTTGGACCTATTTATAATTTTGTACTCTACTTTCATTTCTTAAACCTTAAAAGTTGGAGATCCAGTTATTTGGACCCTCCACTCTGAGAGATATTTTTCAAAGGTGATATCATGTTATCGTTTTTCCTGTGTGGATGTTTTATCAAGAGAAAAATGGCCATGGAACGAAACGCACAACCTCAATGCACACTCCCTGTTTTAACAAACTATACACCTGTGTAACTCCCACAGCAGCAGACAGCTGCCACTCCAATCACCACACCCACAGGCAGACTGTTTCCTAATCTTTTCCCCACATATAAGTTCCCCCTATACTTAGCACTTCTGTCTTTTCTGAGAGGCCTGGAATCTCCTTGCACCATAACATTTTTCCCATCTGAGGGGACTCAAGAACATTTTTCTTACTACTCATAATGAAACAAAAGAAGCAGAATGAGTTAAGGGTGAGCCTGGAGCTAACACCATGAACTCAGGGCCCCTTGAGGCTCTGCTCTCTCCTATCCCGAGCGAACTCGAGATGCACTGTGTTTCTCATCCTTCAAAGCCTAGTTATTCAGATATCTCTTGTAAATGGAAAAAGTAGAACAACGCAATGAAATGGAGCCTCACAGGTGCAGGGATACCTGCCACCTGGGTGAGGGAGAAGGTCCAGGCGGAAAGGGGAGCAAAGGTTATGGTGTCCAGAGGAGCGCTCATGTCAGAGTTACATTCTCTGCTTCTTCCTCCAGCCTCTCTTGACTGCGATTTCCTTTCTGCTCTCTTTCCCTGGCTATTTAGTTTGATTTCTCATCCTAAGGGTACCGTTCCTCTGCTGGCCTGTCTTTGGGATGGGGATGGGCACAGGCTTCGTTGGGTAACATAAGAGAGTTTTCTTATTCACAGAATCAGACTATAACAATGGGGGCCAGGGAGTTAGCTCAGTGGTTCCAGCGCCTGTCTTGCAAGCGCAAGGGCCCGGGTTCGATTCCCTGGTAACCACATAGCAATACTGGGTGTGGAGACCCACACCCAGCAGCAACCAGTACCACATACCACAGTGCCGGGTGTGGTGGCTCACGCCTGTAATCCCAGCACTTGGGAGGCAGAGGCAGGAGGATTGTGATGTGAGTTTGAGGCTGAGCTCAGGGCCAGCCTGAACCACAAAGTGAGACCCTGTCTCAAAAAACCTAAAAAAAAAAGAATATAACAATGGTACTTTCCTCATAAGGTTTGTATGATGGTAAAATGAGAGAGCACTTAGAAAAGTACCTGGCACACAATAAGTTCGCAGTCAATGTTAGCTGTTGTCAACCAAATGACAACTAGTGGAGTTCTCTGCATGCACTGTGTTAGGTATTAATCACAACAAAATAGGGAACTCTAAACATAAACTATTTGGCAAATGCTAATGTGAAATACAACTGGCAGAGACAGAAGAAAACAGGAAAGAGACAGCTCCAGTCAAAGAAGAACTGAAGTGAAGGAGACACGAATGACCAAGTGTTTCTAGGTGTCTCTTACTCTGGGGAATTCCTTCACGCTCTGACTTTCAACTTTGTCCACAATTATTCCTATTATATCAAATCTTACTGCCTCTTATGACAATGTAGGGTACTTTTTGCAGAATAAACATTTGCTACACTAAGTAAATGTGCTGTTAAACATAGAATTAATGTTCTTTCCTCTTTTTCTACCACCAAGTCTTACCTGGATAAATTCCAAGGTTGAAGTGATTCTTTTTTTTCACACAAAATGAGATACTACTTCAGAGTTTATCTTTAAAAGATTCTGGTACTAGTAGATGATAAGAGTTCTCCGTATTTGCAATCATTTCCCTTCTTTTCTGTTGATTCATCTCCAAAACTCATTTTTCATTCCAACTGTGACCTGATGAACCTTACCAAAGTGATCTTCCGGAAGTTCCTCTGGCCTTTGCTGCATAAGTTTCCACAGAAACTGTAGCCATGAGAGTGCTCCACTGTTCTTCAGAATGTTTACAAACCTACTTCCTGAATTCTTTGTTCTAATATTCTCGAGCCAACATCTCACTTTGTTGTTTTCTCTGTAAGTACTATAAAGCACTTTTCCTCTTGTAAATCACAATTATTTATCCATTCAAAGAAGGGAGAACTCCAATTAATATTCCATTATTTAATTATAGACAGAATTCACTTCACTGTGTATATTATAAATGTATTTCTCACAAATCTAGATTCTGATTGTACAAGTATTATACACTGTAAAGTATGATTCCAGAAAGCTGGAATACTTATTTTTTCTCTTCTTCTTAAAAAAATCATTTTCTGGGATTCTAATGTCTTAAATATATCTACTTCTACAAAATAATCAACCTAGTTTCATTCAGTGGCATCAAAATTGTATCCCTATAAACTTTACCTATTTAAAGAAATGTGATTCATCGTAACAGTTATAAAAATTAAATTAATATATTCTTTAAAACTTTTAATGGGATGTCTAGAAAATGGTCCAATGTTATCGTATATAACTATTGTTCACACTGCCCAGTCACAGGACCCTGATTTGAAATTATCTCCAACAAATGCACGAAAACAAAACATCCCGCCAGTCAATTTAGTCAGAAGCTTCAACTTTCCAAGATGCAGTAACTTTGTCATCCTCTAAATATCTGAATGAGACAAAAAAAGGAATGATGAATTTTTTAAAAAATACTTCATTAAAGTGCAAAACCAGTGTCATGAAGATCTTTATATATCATTATTGTTTCCAAATAATCTGATGGCTTAAACCAGACAACGACACTAGATTTCAGCTGGTGCACACGAGGCTGAGGAAACCTCACTGCAGCAGCCCCCTCTGAGCCTAGGGAAGGCAGATGGTGCTGATGTGTTCAGCCGAGAGGAGTGTTGATCACAGTGTCTGTCAGTCAAGCACTTGGGGAAGAAGTGAGCTCCATCTGTGTTTTAATTACGACGGCAAACCCAGCCAGCCTAACTGCCAGAGCTGCACATTTCCACATGGCACGAGACTCATAGCACGTACCTTCCCTTATAAACTAAAGGAGAGATTCCCATACAGAGCTAAAGAACAAACTCAAATACATGAGCACTTTTAATTCAGGACAAAATCAGTGACAGTGTGAACATGCTTTCAGAAATATTTCCTTTTTACTTCAGTGAGATGTGTCGTATTCCTTCCCTAAGACAATCCGAATGTACATGAAAGAATTATGTAGGTAAAAGTGTGGAGGTGAAATCTGAAAAAATAAAATATGGTCCAGATATTTTAGCTACTAAGAACTACCCTACTAAAATTCAGTAAGATGATAAAATGTATATATCTCCAAATATCTACTATTGTGTTTTTCTAATGACAGTAAATGTTTTATTATACATTATCATATTCATATTATTCTAAAAAAATCATATTAATGGAAATACTGGCACTTTCAAAATTTCTAGCATATGTCAGCTGTCTCCAAAATGGTACAATGCTGTTTTTTCTTTGTTCTATTTTGTGTGTGCTCGCTATTATTCTCATTAATGAATTTATTCTGGGATTCATTTTCTTTTCTGCGTGAACAGAAAATGTGAGAGTTCAGATATAACTTGCAGTTCGCACCTTCACCCTGAAGGTTTTAGCATCCAAGTGAGCAACCAGGAATCTGACAGGGTTCAAGAGGGACCAAGTTCCTTCCTTTCTTCAGTGTGCCCTCCCCACTCAGAGGTTTTCTTCCTTCTCCTCACTAGTATCACACATGGGGCACCAAGGATCAGAGGGGAGGCTCAGACATTAATATGACATCCAAAAAGATTTGCTCTGTGAAGTTCCAGAAGAGGAGTGAGTGGGCACACATGTCGTTGAGGAAAAGATGTTTATAATCTAAAGTGCATTCTAAAAGAACTAGTGTATCCAGTAAGTACTTCTCAAGTACATATTCTTTGTTTAGATTTGGAGTACAATGATGAATAAAGATATTCCTTGCACTAAAAGAGCTCAGAGTCTAGTAAACTTCATAACCAGCTAAATGTAGAAAATGGGCTGAACATACAATAGAACCTTCGATGCCTGGTGCATGATGGAAAGAGAAGAGGGGCGAATTGATTCCATTGGGATTTCCAGAGGCTCTCTGAGAGCTGAGCAGGTTCTGAGCTCAAAGGGAGGACACAGTAGCATGAGAGAGAGTCAGTAATAAGCACAACTGAGTGTGTGATGCTCCTTTCCATTTGCTTGTTTCTTGGGAATGGTGATCTACAAAGTCAAAGGCTTCCAAAGGCTTCTGGGATACCTCTTGAATAGAACACTTTAATTTAGCAGTCTGAGAGTTAAATGTGACTTTTCACAGAACAGTTGTAAGTTTAAAGCAAGATTTAACAGGAATAGAAATGGAAGCTATGGAAAGCTTTTGAGCATGGAGAGGAAAAAAGAGAGAGATGGAGAGGCACGGAGAGGAAGGGAGATTGGGGAATACCTTAGGGAAAACACAGAGTGAAGAAGCTGAAGACTTAAGCTTGTTGATATGTGACAGAAAATGCTGTTCTTAGGAACACTATGTAGAAATTTGGATTTAAAAAGTTAATTAGAAAATTCTGTTTCTTTATGACTATTCACTGAATTGGTTTTTAATTGATTATTTTGAAGTAACTGAATTACATTTCTTTTTATAGTGATTAATTAGAGAAACTTATAGAATCATATAGAAAATTAGTTATCATGGGTTGTGTCTACATGTCCCTCCCACCCCCTTGGGTGGTTGCAGGTGAGGTTTTTCGGAGGTGGTTGACTAACAGTGCAAGGCTGGGACTGGTTCAGGTGCAAGGCCAGGCTGGAGGGCCCTCGGATGTGAGTGTCAGCCATCCTGGGTAGCCTAGATAAGCTACATGGGGTGGACAGGGCTGTGGCTGTCCCTTGCTTGTTTCACTACCTTGAACTGTTTCTCCTCTGTGACACCTGTCTGCCAAGCCATCCCGCCTTGGGGCCAGCTGATTATGGACTGAAACCTCTACACACTGGGAGCTAAATAAACCTTTGATTTTTTTAACTTGGGGTGTCAGGTGTTTTGTTCCAGCAATGAGAAAGGTAACTAAGACATTAATATTTGCTTACATAATTCATTTTATTTTTTATAGCCAAACTATTCACAACACTATTACTTAGTCATAATCTTATTCCTCACTTTTATGTCCAGAATAATAATGATACAGATGCTGGATGCTACCTTTTCATAATTTGGGTAAAGACTTGATCTTCCTTGAAGTCAAATTTTAGATTTATTTTGGAATTCAGGTATCAATTTATTATCAGACTTTCATAATCATGAATAATTCATAATTGAATGTTTCAAAAGTTTATTGGTCAAAGATCATGACTGTAACCCTAAAGTTACCACTGTTTTGTATTATCAGAGGGTTGACTCAAAATGGAATACAACCTTAGCTCAGCATGACCAGGTAATTAATTCATTATTAATGAGTCTTGTCAGTGATGAGGACTCTTCCTCTTCCTGTGAAAGAAGATTTTAAATTTAAAATTTTCTTTAAATTTTAACAAGGCACGTCAGTCAGTGTCTTTTGCTTGATCCAAATATCATGATTACTTTTAAAAATAAAATTTTTTTTCAGGCCGGGGATTAGGTCAGTGGTTCCACCACTTGCCTTGCAAGTTCAGGGTCCCAAGTTCAGTCCCCAGTCACCACATACAACAATGCCAGGCATGGCACCTACCAGCACTCAATACCACATACCACAAGGCCAGATGTGGTGGCTCACACCTATAATCCTAGCATCTGGAAAGCAGAGGTAGGAGGACTGCTGAGTTTAAGGCTGAGTTCAAGACCAGCCTGAACTACAAAGTGAGACCCTATCTCAAAAACTAAAAAAAAAAAAAAAGGAAATGTATTTTTCATGTAACATGTTATTAGCTGCTCAAATTACTCAACTTGGAGTATAAAGAATTTGTTATATTATTTGTTATACTCCTACATTGAGGCACTTCTTTTTCCTACAAGGGTAAATATATATGGCTCAATAGGTTTATAATTGCAACCACTGGCCTAATTAAATAACACTGTAAGAAGGCAGCCATGAACCACTGCAGTAATGGACAAACCCTTCAGGAAATTGAACGTATTTTAACACTGGGATAGAGAAGAGAAATTTCAAAGAATAAAAGAGAAATACCCTGGTTAGTGAAAGTATACCTTTTGGCATACATAACCCATCAGAACTGAAAGAATAACTCAGTTCTACCAAAAACCAACAAAAGGCTACTATATTTCACCAAATCCAGTCAGGAAACATTACAAGAAACACCAAAGTTTATAATGTGCTATACACTACCCTGCCAGTTAGTCCCCTCTTCTTCATCTAATTAACATCCTTTCAAAAATCCTTTCCACTTTGACATCAAAATATATTCTGAATCTGATTACCTTTTCCCACTGTCCTTGGTCCTCTCTTATGATTCTCCCTAACTGATGCCTTCCACTGCCATTCTTTGCCCAAGACTCCTGTCTTGAAGTGGACAAGGTCAGCCTGTTAACAGTCAGACCACACTGTTCTGTGCTTCACACCTCCCAGGGGCTTCCACTCGCACTAGGACCATTAAGAGCCAGCACAAATGCAGAGAAGGATGACTGTAGACACAACGATGCCTTGAAGACATCTAATGGCTAGAAGAATAGATTTCGAATGCTCTCATCGTAAAGGAAGTAGGTATGCTTATCCCGACTTAAACGTGGCACAACGCATACATCTCTCAAAACATTGTATTATCCTAATTTTTATATATTAGTTTCTATGTATTAGTTGAAAAATAAATGTAATTAAAAAAAATAAGATACATAAATCCCCTCCATTTTTCTCTAAATTAAATGTAAACCACTTCGCCTAGAATTTATGATCCTCTCTAGCAATGCTCCAGCCTGACCATCCAGTCTGACTTCTTTCTCTTTACTTTCAGTATAAGAAATAGTTATCATCTGTGCCTCAAAACAGCCACCGTCCTCTTAATCCCTTAAAGCACTCATGATACCAGTTCCTCTGCTCCCCCTTCCAACTCACAGGCATCTGTCACCAGACACACATTAGACAACGTTCTCAGAGTCTGAGATTATGTAGTGATTAAAAGAAAGCTTCTTGCATTCACAGAGCTTGTGCTCTGTGGGGAAAAGACAAAACATAAATTCAATTAATAATCAATTTAAAATTTGAAAGAAAGACAGGGAGTTAAGGACTGTTGGGTAAAGGAGAGAACTCCTAGAAGTGAAGACGTGAGGGAGGTAAAGGCACAGTTTCTCCAGGTCCTGGAGGAACTTCAGGCCGAGGGGAGCAGATGAAAAGCTCTCAGTAGGGAGGAGAAAAAGTCATGGGACTAGCAGAGAAGGCTTGGCTCACTACAAATAACATCAATGGCCAGCTTTGAGGAGAGGAAAGGCCTGACTCTGACATGTTGTGAAGAATCATTGGGACTCAGTATTGAGATCTCACTGCAGAACCTGAGAGGCAGACCTCTCAGTAAGAGCTGATGGCAGCTCGGGGGCGAGTAGCAGCAAGAGAGCTGGCGAAAAGTGAACCAGCTTGGCCTGGGCTTTGAGTGTAAGAGAAGGAATAAGTCCATGGTTATTCTCCTAAGCAACAAAACAACCCTGTATGATAAAAGTACCACTTGAGCTACATGCATAATTTTTAACTTTCTGATAGTCCTTTTCTGAGGGAGAGGTACCAGAGAATTGAACTCAGGACCTTACACTTGCAAGGCAGGTGCAACACTATTGAGCAACATCTCCAGCCCAGAGAGTCACATTTTAAAAAGCAAAAGACAACGATAAATTCAATTTTAACTGCATCTCATTTAATCCCAAAGTAATCAAAATGATTTCAAATGAGTAATCACTATCAATTATTAAAAGACCTTGTTTCTCCGAATTAAGTCTTGTGAATTTGGCATTTACAGTGCATCTTCGTGTGTAATACCCTCAGTTAAGCGCTCAGATATGCCTTACTTGCTAGCATATTAAAATACCCTATCTAAAATGATGAAGCACTGCGGTGATTTTATTTTAATTATGTACTAAGTCACGTTCAGTAAGTTGCAGGACAACCCAGGAGCCACCAAAAGCTTGGTTCCTAAAAAGCAAAGATGATTTGAAGGTACACAGAGAAGGTTTATAATAAATGGGGCCAGTGGGAGGAGAGCTCAAAGACAGCGTGTACACTCAGCTCTTGTAGGCAGGAGTCTGTGGACACACGGACACACTGGAGCCTAAAGAGGCCTTTCTCAAAGTGTCGGCATTCACAGTTCTTAAATAATGGAGACGGAAAGTGCTACTGTGGCACAAGTGGGTGACCAGCAATATTGGACATGGGGTGCTTATCAGATAGTCCAAGCAGAAATACGTTAAGAGTTTACAGGGGAGGGTTAGGTGAGCATATAAATCTGTCAGTGGACAGAAAGACTTTACAGCCTGGAGACTAAATGAAGTAAGGAAGTGAGTGATTTTTTTTTTTTTCATGAAGAAATGAGATAAGACGAAGCCATGGGATATTCCAACTTTTAGCAACAGGAAGATGAAGAAGAACCAGAAAAGGAGATTAAAAGAGCAAATTAGGCTAAAGGAATAAGAGAAGGCTGAAGTATATGTAAGAGCGGGCAGAGAATAATTCCTGAACATAGGACAGAAAAGTCAGAAGACAACAGTGAACTAAATACCGTCTTACCCTGAAGTCACCGTGGCCCTTACACGAACAGCTTTGGGGAAGAGGTGGGTTCTCATGGATAAGTGTGCTCAAGGGAAAGGAGGAAAGAACAGGAGATGAAATGCAAGTGGCAGGCATGGACTGTACTTGAACAGTTTTACCATGAAGGGAAGTGAAGAAAAAGAGGTGTTTGGGTCAGTATTCATGGTCTTAGCTCCGAGGCAAATCACATCCTTTCCATTTCCTCACTGTGTCGTCCTCCCCCTTCTTTTTCCCACTGGAAGGAAATATGAATAACTGCAGAAGCAGGGATGCACAAAGGGGGGAAATGGGCAGCAGCGGCCGCAGGACCTGGCACAGCATTTTACAAGAGGAAGTGGTCGATAAACAGGACTTGGTTGTGTAACGTAAATGTTATAGGGATTTATAAAGGAAGGAAGAGTAAAGGGAATGCTAGAATTGGAACAGCTCATTGTAAAACAACTCTGCATGCAGCCAGGGACAGGTGCTGTGCACAGACCTCTAGGAAAAGAGCAAAACATCCT
Organism: Petromus typicus; assembly: GCA_004026965.1. NCBI lineage: Eukaryota > Metazoa > Chordata > Mammalia > Rodentia > Petromuridae > Petromus > Petromus typicus. The sequence continues at coordinate 26,495 of PVIR01014503.1, read as the reverse complement.
AGAATCAACAGAATGCGAAAGAGACAAATGTGAGTTTTACAGTCAAATAAATGGTAAATGAAAAGCAAGGTGGGGGAAGGGTAAGAGGATAACAATATATATTCCATCGAGTGAACCATCAATCATTCAGAATTTTAAGAAAATTATATGGTAGTTGAGTGCAAATAAAATGAATTTACCTCATCCCAATTGGAACTTGCCACTTGGCAAGTAATTAGCATGAAAATACAAGAATAATAATGATAAGAATATGAGTGATAAGCAAGTAATTCTCCACACACAGTCACGCTCTCAGCTTATACTCCCTCACATCGGAGGTCATGCTGTCCTTTGACTCATTCTGCATTGTGCTTAGTGCGCCATCAGGTATGTGAGAGCATTCAATAGTAATTACTGAGATTGCATTGTGATTGAAGAGGACAGAATTGACCTTTTCCAAGAAGAAAAACAACGTCACCTGACCCTTGTTGGACTGCAATATTACAACTGCTAAATCCTATTCCTCTGTCACTTTCTTCACTGAGCTCCTTGGGAAATTTCTGAGATTAAATTATGGCATAAATTCATCACGGGGAGGCTTGAAGTCATGAAACTTTTTCCATTGGAGAAGTCAATCCTCACGCATAGGGAAGGTTGTCCTGTTGGTCTCCACTTGCCTTCTGTCTTTTGTATCCTTGAACACAGAGAAAAGCACTAGTATAACCAGCTCTTTCCCAGCGTGGCTATGGCTCCATCTAGGGTACAACCTTCTATCTCCACCACAGGCTCATCACATCTTGTAAAGTCCTCTTGGACACACAGTAGACAGCAGGCATGGGCACAGCCTTCTCTGTCTCTGCCACCCCACGGTCCACAATGCACTCACCAAAGCCAACTCCCAGCAGAGCACGGAAGCACTTGTTCCTGGGCCTTCACGGTAGTGTTCCCCAAACTTTCTCCTTCATTTTTTGGCTATAAGACTATATTTGCAGAAAGAGTATCCTTTATTTCCATCAGTCCTTACCCCATACAACTATTTTAGAATGGCTAATAAAAAAAAAAAAATCTTTCCACCTATGGAGTTGTACTTCCATAGTATTAGTTGAAAGCTATGGAGATATTATATATCTTTTAGAAAAAGAACATTCCCCACAAATAATTGCAATTGCTTTTCTTTCTTTGAGTTTAATTGTGCTTGAAAGACGGAATTGGAACGAAGCAAAACTAAATCAAGGAACCCACCAAACACAGGGTAAATGAGGAAAACTTACAACAGTCCTCTGATCTGCAAAGACAGCACACTGATGACCTAGGACATGACTTCCTCTTCCTCCCTTATTCCTTGATTTTATTCCCATTACTGGGACAAATACCCCTTGGAAATAAAACTTTAAAGTAGTTTTCAAAATAGTGATGAATCATAACAATCTTTGAAGTTTTGCATTTTGAAGTCTTCTTCTGTCTTATCTACCACCCACTGACCAAATAAGATTCCAAAACCTCAAAACTCTCATTTCCATTAGTGTCTTTATCTCTGATTTCTCACAAAGATAAACAGTTAAGATAATTTTTAACAAAGTAAAAAGGATTAGGAAGGCAACTGAGCCAGTTCAAAATGATTTGAAGATTAAACAGTCTCTTCTATCACACAGAAGGCAGCTGCTCAGTGAGAGTTTTCCTTTTTAAGTAAAATAGATTTGATCTCTACTTAATCTAATTTACTGGAATGGGAGAAAATAAGTATAAAATTGAATATTCTGTATTTTTAAAATGATCACATGTTTAAAATTGTCTGGGCTTTCAAAACTAATATTAGCATTTAAATGCTATATCCTATTGATAAAAGTAATTAGATTTTGATATGAATGTAATACGTTCATAAATGAAGACACTCAACTACATGTAATTTTTATTTATAGAAGTGCTTTTATAAGTGAATAGCTATTTTGTTTTGTTTTATTAAACTATGTAACTTGATTTTATTTTCTAACTTAATTTTCATCTAACAGCTCTTTTTAAGTGATACTTTGATAATTTCTATAATGGCATAAATTCAGATTTTGCTTTGATATGGAATTCTAAGATTTTTTTACTACTATAATACCAGAAAGATTCAAAGATAAAATTAATTGCTTCTTGCATAGTAAGTAGTTTCTAGCAGCCTGTGCCTTCTAAACAAATGTCCTAAGGTACCGTTTAGCCTGTCTCTAGACAATGAGTCAAAAAAAAAAAAAATGCACACAGAAAAACAGTGTCTTTCTACATCCTTTTCTTCAGAGAACCACAACAAAATGTAAACTTAGGTTTTCTGTCCAAAACCAAACTGCTACCAAGCTCTTACACCTTTTATAAGTAGTGTTTAGCAAAGATTTCCTTTTTTAAAAAAGATTATCCCTAGATGTAAATTATCCTTAGTATGGACAGATCCATGCATCAGGAATCAGCCCAAGATTGTAAGAAACCCAAGATAGGAACAATATAAGAAACAATTTTTGCAGCTGTTGGCCTCAGGTCTCGGGTTATTGATTATGGTAATACACTGAGCCTTTCCTAGGCAATCATGAGAGACCCACCTACCACATTCGTCTGCTGGGTCTCCTGACTGTAGCTTCTGCCAGATCAGACAATGACAATGTTATTCAATACTCAAGTTTCCTAGGTCTCCAGTGGCCCAAACATTACCCTTCAGTTTCTAAAGAAAACCAGGCTTATCCACATAGGAGTTAACTAATATAATTTTTTGTAGTCTCAAATCAGTTTTCTTTAATTAACTTCATCTGATTTGAGCCTCTCAATAAAAATATTCAGCTGAGAACAGTGTCATTCCATGAGACTCACCTCTATACCTCAGAGTTTTAAACATTTGAGTTGTTGAAACATTTCTTTCTAATCTAATTTTCCCTTATAACTATCTTGAGGCATTTTAACATCCTGGGGGATGATGGCATCCACTGAATTAGGTCAAAAATTCACAATACGTGTTGGTAGCTGAACTAATTTATCACGGTCAGTAAAAATATCAGATTTGTGAATTTAATGTTGATAAAATTGGCTAGGCATTCTGTGATCCTTCTGTAGTGGGCAGAATAATGGCCCCAAAGATGTCCATATCCTGATCCCCACAACCTATGGATATGTTTCCATTGATGGTAGAAAGACTTTGCCTCAATAATTAAGGTGACAGATTTTCAAGGGAGAGTTTATGATGTATCATAAAAGCCCAAACTAATGACATGATTCCTTCAAAGTGGAGAGCTTTTTCTGGCTGCAGAGGGCCAGAAAGACAGCAACATGAACATGTGACTTCCACAGGATAGCAGTAAAGATGGAGGGAGGGAGCCATTGGCAAGAAGGAAGCCCCTGGCAACCAGAAGAAAACAAGGAAACACATTCTTCCCCAAAGTCTCCCGAAGGAAATGCAGTCCTGGGACTCCTTCATGCCTTGGTCCATTGAGATATGCCAAACATGTAACCAGCAGACATTACCATAGTAAGTTTATATTCTTTAAGCCATAACATTTGTGTAATTCTTCCAGATAACAGCAGCCTACTTATTAAACTATATTAATCAGTTTTGCTACTATACTACATGTGGTGTAATCAAAAACTATAGTGAATGTTTAAATTTTTAAAATTTATTGCAGTAAAGGACATATTGCCATTAATCCCCCAGAATAATCTCTCTCACTTGAAATATACTTATTCTATCATTCCTACCACTTCTAGAAGCAGTTCTGGAAGTTTCCTTGCATGAGTGCCTTTAGTTGTACTGTCATGGCTGCCGTGATATCCTGAATTGATTCAAAATATTTCCCTTTCATGGTCATTTGGTCTCTGGGGAAGATTCAGAAGCTGCACACCACCCGATCTAATGAAGAAGTGGATGAGGACCCACCATCACGTCTTTACAAGCCTGGCTTCCTTTGGAAGGTCTTCAGCAGCGGTACTTACATCACACCTTGCAAAGACATTCATGTAAGAGGACTTCCAGAGCTGCTTCAGAGAGTGGAAAAAGTAAAGGGAATGAATGTGTTTGAAGAAAGGTGGATTATTCTTAGGGAACTAAAGAGAATGTGTTCCTTACCGTAATAGTTTAAAATTTATCCCTCAGTGTATATTTTGATCAGACTTCATAGTATTCATTCTTTCTATGTGAAAAATAAACAACACTTGATCAGGAAAAAGCACACAACTCCAATTAAGAAGTGTGATGCCATGAAAACAGAAAGCAGCCTGTCAAAGTGTGGTTCTGTAGCTTCTGAGCACAGAAAACGGGGTCCTGCACTTGACCAAGTGCTCAGCCCTGGAGCTTCTCTCCTGTCACTCACTGTCCTACTGTGTCTCCAGACAGCTTCCTCCATTTCTTTGGCTCCTCACTCCATTGAACTTGGTGTCTCTCTGGTGAAAGCCAAGGTAACCCTTTTTTCTATTATGTTTCATTCATCTCATGCTACAGAAGACTGCAGACACAGCATTTGCATAATTCAACACGAACAAGTAGTATGAAAACTTTAAACAGTCCTACTATGGCATAAAAGTAAAATGAAAACTTTTCTGAATCAATTTTTAAGATCGCTCTGTCTAAACTGCTTAGAAATGCTTCTTGACTCAAGCACAAGGGAAACTAAATCTTTAAAGTACATTCTACATAAAGCACTACTTATGCTGATCCAGGTAGCAGGAAAGTATTCTTGTGGCTATTTTAAGAGTCTAAAACTGAAGAAATATTTTCATTACAACTGGCTTTAATCTACAGATGAAATTATGCCATTGAAAATATTAATCCAACTCAAACCAAAATCTGGATACAACTTAGCCAAAAATATCTCGTTTTCCTTTTTTAATTGATTTTATCAGTACATTTTATATATATATTATGATCATATTTAACATTGTACAATGCGTACATGACATGTCTTGATTCTCATTTTCCCATGTCCCTCCCCTCCCTACACCCCCTGACATACATAAATAAGCTTTTATTTCCTTTTTACCATCAAATTTTTTCTTTCCTCTATCCCCTTTTCCTTTCTGCTTTACATATAGAATATCTTGTTTTCATTGTAAGCATTATGAAACTATTTTAAGAAGAGAGTACTTTTAAAAGTATGTCAATGGCTTAATACTAACTCAATTTCTTTAATATTTAACCTAACATAGTCTAAATGAGGTAGTATCATAATTTCTTTCAACTTTTAGGAACTTTTCCTGACAGCAGTTAAGTAACACATTTTCAAACACAGGATTATCAAAATAGTGAATAAATTAAATCAGATCATTAGCATATTTTGGGACAGGAAGAAATTCAAGCACTTACACTATTTAAGATGAAACGCATCCTTTATCAGACAGTTGTTAAATTCAACATGTTTAACACTGTTTAACATCTCACAATTTTTTTCTCACTGATCATGGAAAAGTAACTAGAGATTATCAGTTCACTAACATAATCACATGCAGACACAAAGCAATGCTGGGAAGCTGGGTATATTCCAGGAGACTCAAAAAAAATAAGATCGGGAAAACGGATAACGTAACTCATTTACCTACCTTGCAACCAAGCACCTGCCTACTCTCTACACAGGGTAAAGATTAATCTAGCTGAAGAGCTTGGAACATTCCTCATCCTCTCAATCAACTCGCATTCTTTTTTTTTCTCTTGAGAAGCTATTAATTAACTAGAAATTGTCTTTACCTATGACTTTTGTTTAAATTCAATCATCACATTGTTCACAGAATATCCTCACGTAGTCTCTTGAGCAACAAGAAAAGGGAATATGGGCAGAACTCTCTGAATGGAGTAGGTTGACAGAGAGCAGCTGGTTTTGTTTGCCTCATCATTTGTTGTTTATTGATAAGGAACAGTGCAGGAGAAAACTAATTTCCTAAAGAAAATATTCATTCATGGCTCTTTTCTCTGAATTCTACAAGTAATTTTACAAGGTCCTTTTCAGGAATCTGAACACAACTGACTTATGGATGCATATATAAGGAAAAGTTTCAGAAAGCATCAATTTCATTTACACAAAAGAGAAGTATTATTTTAGAAAGTAAGTTGCAAGATATTAAGAATAATCAAAGTATGACACAAGTATAAAATGATAGTTACCAATATATTTGAATGTTGCAATACCGTTTTATGACTAAAATGTGGACCTACATTATAAGTTTGATTTTCTATAATATACTGGTAATCCTAGTAATATCCTCCCATAGTCCGTTAGTATTTAAACTGGATAAAACAACAACAACAACAAAAAAAAACCCCAATTAAATATAACAGCCTTAGTTGCTCTGCGATACCTATCAAGACATTTTAAAGTATATATTTATTTTAAATAATTTGAAAGAAAAGCTCTACCCTGTACGCTGTTGCTGCTTGCCAGGGAGAGTCAAGAGCAGGCATTACATTGCGTATTCACAGTTATTTTTATAAGCCTGTCCCACGTGTGTATGTACACACACACACACACACACACACACACACACACACACACAGATAAAGTAAAAACTGGAAATCTGCTCGAGGTCATTGGCAGGCATTCTCTCATCCACTAGGATTTCAGTTAGTCTGTCTTAGCAAGTGAGAAACCTGCAACAGAATAATAGAGGTATTTCAATCATCCTTACAATTCTATGAAGAGCAAGGCTCTTACCTTCCACTGCTAGGGACATCCGAGATCACACTGGGAAGCAAAAAAATGGTAACGGCTCTTTATTGTGGGGTGAATCAGCCCCGCGGAGATGCTCTGAACAACCCCTGTATGCATACTGACATCATCAGGCGGGACTCGGAGGCAGAGGATACTATGGTAACGGAGCAATGTGCAGGGAGACAGAAGCCTTTAATTGCTTTAACAACTTCCTGGGGCTCAAGCTACCGGGCTTGGATTTGCTAAGTAGGAAATGAAGGTTGTCACCACCGAGGCAGCAAGTGTGACACAGGACTCAATGAATTCTGGAATTATTCATCCCTATGTGACTTTTGAATGACAAGTGACATTGCACGATTTCATTAGCAACACTCCTGCCCTGGGTCAATAAATAACGTTCTTAGGTAGTAACAGTCTTAAGTATCCAGACACGGTTTTCTCATTGAACAAGCACTGGTATTACTGCGTTGTGGATATCCTCCACCTTGAAGGGGAATGCTTGATTCATCTTGGAGAGAAAGCCCACATCTGTGCCTTCCGAAGTCAGCGTACTCATAACAATGAAAACTGATTCTCTGTTTACTTGTCCAGGAGCAGCAGCTGCCAACTTCATTTAGCTCCCCCAGCTCCACTAAATCCGCGCCAATACATCACTTACCCAGAAAACACCTCCAGTGAAATGCCTAATTATGACACCCAGATACAATCAGAAGAAAGCAGCCCACTTGCTATCACAGCTCTCTTGGTGAAGAGTTTTCGATCACAGGCAGAATTACTTCTACTTTGAATGACTCTCAGAACCACACATAATTTAAATCTTCCTTTGAAGGCTTTGTCCTTCCCCGCAGCTGTCACCCACGTCAAGAAGAAGACAACCCCCTTGAAAATGCCAGGTTTAAAGTAATTGCTTAAAATTACACTGTTTCAACTTCAAACTGAGTCTATAATGATATACCATGTGGATGTGATCAGAAGCAACACTTTAATAAGTATGTAATTTATCAACTGTACAATGAAAACTATTGTTTTCTTCTTCATGAATGTTGGATTGACATGTTTTTAAACAATATCATGGTCTAATTTTTTTTTGCAAATACTGTAATTGTAAAGATAAGCAAATAACTTGGCAGATTTTCCTGACGATATTCAGAACACAATAAAAAATGCAAGTTGTCATTCTGTACTGTATACTTAGACACCGGCTATGCCAAAGAAACTTTTATTATCCCTATTTCAATTTAGATGAAGCTAAGCCAGCCTTCTCATGTTTCCCTGGTGGGTAAACAAGGAGCCAAAGCCTCAGTAATACTACCTGGAAAACAGTGAAATGGAACACAACAGCATCACTTTACAATCTAGAAAAATGTAAAGAATCACAACCTAATTTACAAGTTGGACTTGTCACTTTTGTATAACTCAGGGAAAATTCTGGAAACAGACTAGTAAAACAGGACTGCTTAAAAACATACAATGTTTCAGCTTGTCTAAAAGCAAGTGAAAGTTAAAACTTTCCAAAAAAAACCAAATAGGTATTGTATTGTTTTATTCTTCTTATGATCTGCAGTTTGAGAAGGAAAGCTTGTCATGTTGATCATGACATAAGTTAATGTGTAAAGGCTGGGGGTGTAGCTCAGGGGTGTCGTGTCTGCCTGCCAAGCACAAGGGTCCTGAGTTCAATCCCCAGTACTGGGGGGTGGAGCTAACATATAAATACATAATATGTTCTATCTACCTATGCTTTAAAGTAAGTACATGCATTTATTTGAATACAGAATGAAAATCAACGAGACATTTCACCATGCTCAAGTGTTATACGTGGTACTTCTACAATTTCAGCTACACACTGGTTTGAAGGCGAGTCCTCCAGCTTTTATAAAATACACTTCTGCACATTTAAAAGTTTTTAAATTCTGAATACAAATTACTATTATAGTTAAAGAAGTGGAAAATCAACTAAATCTGTCTGAACTTGTAATCATGGTTGTCTGCACTCAGAGAGGGCTAAAAACAGCTTTGGCCGATCAGGTCCAATGCTAGCTGGGTTCTTTCAAAATGGTTCTGATCACTCTTAGGAAGAAGAGAGGAGCCAACTGTCTAAACAGAGCTAGGGTGGAAAAAGTAAATAAAGGTCAGTCCACACTCAGAAATTCGCAGGTGGACTGAGCTTCTGCAGAGGTGTGCCAGGCAGGAACAGTCCAACAACAAAGCTAATTTGTCGGATATCTGGAGGGTACAGTTTCCAAAAGTCCATAGTGGGAATAAGACCTAGAGCGAATCAGTGTAATTTTCCCACCCTCCTCAATGTCACCTCACCCGTTTCTTATTCTTCTCTCACTTGACAAACGCAGCTCAGAGGAACACATCCGACAGTCACACCGTGTTCTATTTCCTCTTGCTATCGCACTCAACATTTTGGATCAGTGCAACTTCACCACTTTCTTGGATCATAAATTCTTGAGAGGATCACTTTGGAAAAAGATTACCACCTTTTCCCTGCTGGTTCTCAAGCCAGTCAGAGAAAGGCTCTGTGAAGTATACACCCACTTAGGCCACCCAGGAGCGCGAGATACAGAAGTCAGAAACAGAGCTTGGAGCAGGGACAAAACCTCCCCACGGAAAGAGCCAGACCCACTGAGCTCTGCCATGTTCTTGCCGGGTGACTCTGTACATTTTCTCTTCTGTTTCCCATTTCAGAAAATCCATTCTTTACTTTCCAGAGAATCCGCAGGCTTCACAGATCCCCAAATTTATTTTAATATCTCAAACTGAAAAAAATATAGAAGGTACAATATACTTTCACATAAAAAGAAAAGTAGACTTTCCAAAGAGACTGCCCTATGCACTTGTCAAAGCAAGATAAATGACATCCAACTCCCAGGCAGCCAGTCTTTCGGTTGAAGTTTGGGGATCAAAAAGACCGTGAGTTTCTTAAACAGAAGTGAATTCATATTGGCAAGGGGAAATTTAGAAATAAATAGGTGCTAAAGTCTCGCTCCTTAGGGACGTGTGTCAGGGCTTTATAAATCTCTGAGCAGGCAGCTGCAGCCGCCAGTCGTCCTCCTCCCACAAATCCCATTTCTGACCGGAAGGCTGAACACCCTGGCTTTGCTTCAGTTCATGTTAAACTTCCTCCTCGCACAAAGCAACAACATACCCAGATGAGTCTTCATAAAACACTGCCGTTAGTAATATCTCATCAAACTCCAGAACCCTTAAGCTCCCTTGAAGGCCAAGATATCAACTGCAGATTTTAGGTTCATCCTTAGCAGATTTGCTTTTCAGCACCTTGAACCGGAAGCAGTTAGACAAGTCTGATGCACTAATGTGTCCGTTCCTGTACGTTCTCTCTCCTGGGACCTCATTGTTTGCTGGTCCTAGAATTCCACATCATCCTTTTCATTGCTCCACCTAACTCCACACTCCTGGGGTCGGGAGTTTCTCCTCCCTACCACACCACACCCTGCCTGTCCGTCAACACCCATCTCATCCATCAGGGACCAGCTGCTCAGAATTTTCAGTGCTGCGGCCTCACTAAATGTACTGAGAACTTGTGCCATGAGTCTGGGAACACAGCTCACTAGTACTGTGCGCACTCAGCATGTGCAAGGCCTTAGGTTCAATTCCTAGTGGACGGAAGGAAGGAAGAGAGGAAAGAAGAAAAGAAGAGAGAAGGAGGGGAAGCAGCAGGGATCAAGGAAGAAAGAAAGGGAAGAAAGAGTTTATTGCATAATTATCATTTATATGATTTCTCAACTTCTTTTAATCTCTTGAAAGGTAGAGACAAAGTCTATGTTCCTTTCCTGTTCTCTATACAGTGTGGTCTTGCCTTTGGCCTTTATTTGATGATAAATATTCAATGAATTTATTATAGCCTGTTTTTTTCATTTTCCAAAGTGCTTAAGATTAAATTACTTAATCTTTTAAACAATAGAGTATGATAGGAGATATAAAGGAGAATTTCACTTTCAGAAATGAAAATAAAAACATAACCTCAAAATTCTACCATGATTTCTCTTAGGCCATGTAAGCCTAGCTGTCCTAATTCTCTAATACATTCCTCACCTACATACCCACCTCTTCTCAAAACTGTCCCTCCTTTTCTGTAACCAAACCCAACACAGTGTCTAAAGTATGAGTATTGTTCCCAGTATTTGTAGCAGACAAAAGTTACTCCAGTTTTTACTCTAACAGAATGTAAATTTTGCTTTCATTTAAAGTTCTAGGATTGTGTGTGTGTGTGTGTGTGTGTGCGTGTGTGTATGTGTATGTATGTGAGGGTGAGTGTGTGTATGTGTGTCTGTGTGTGTGTCGTGTGTCTGTGTGTGTGTCTGTGTGTGGTATGTCTCTGTGTGTGTGGTGTGTGTGTGTATGTGTGTATGTGTATGTGGTGTGTATGTGGTGTGTGAGTGTGTCTGACTGTGTGGTGTGTGTCTGTATGTGTGTGTATGGTGTATCTGTAAGTGTATGTGTGTGTGGTGTGTGTCTGAATGTGGTATGTGTGTGTCTGTGTGTGTGGTGTGGTGTGCATATATAGTGTGTGTGTCTGTGTGTGTATGTGTGTGTGTGGTGTGTGTGTGTGTGTGAGCGTGGTGTGTGTGTGTGTGTGTGTGTGTGGTAGCAGGGATCAAACTCAGAACCTTGTGCTTGCCAAGCAAGTGGTGGCACCAATGAGCCACAACCCTGGCGCCCTAGAACTACTTTTTTATACTATATTTGAACTCACCTAAGAGACAATTAACTTTTATATTTTCCCAAAACTAAACATGGATTATAAAGCTTTCTGTCTTGAATCTAGAATTCAAAAGAATTATGGATGATGGCTTATTTTAATACCCAAAACTTATTTCAACATTTCGTGATTCTAACTTTGATTATAATTCCCAGAAGAAATACTGGATTAAATTCTAATATACTTTTTCTAAAGAAGCTAATTTAAGATAAGTTCCCATTTTAGTCTCTCAATTAGTGAAATTTAAAATACCTTTATGTAAGATACAAACAAAGAACTTGCAGGGGAATGTGGAGCATTATGTGAATATAAGCCGAGATGTTACGTTGTTTTTTTTCTGTGAAATAAAACGAAAGCATGAGAGGGTTAAAGAAGACGCCCGCAGCCTCTGACAACCCACAGAGCTGAAAGGCTCTGCCAGCAGGATGTGGGCTATGATGACTCTGAACGGAACCCTTTTGTGTGAGGGTCTTTCAGATGGCATTCAGGCAGGACTGTGTATGACTGGATTTAAATTAATCAACTAGTCAGTTTTGCAAGGCTAAGATTCCTCCACGAATGTGAGCTTCTTGGCAGTGCCCAAATGAAGTCCATTTTCTCTAAAAGGTTAAATGTAACAACATGCACCAAATGTACTCTGTGGAAGAGAAAATGCTGCTAACTACACCGCTGGTACTTTGCTGACTATGACTATGACTTTCACGCAGTAGATTATCCCATTTTAATCAACTGTCCTGGTTTTATTCCCCTCTTTACCCCAAAGCAGCTGAACTATAATGTATAAATGTTAATAACGTAAATCACAAGGAAGCCTGATGTATCCTATATCTACTTGAAATACTATAAATAGCTCAGCTGGAGGGGGAGTGCACGGCTGGGACTTTCCAGTCCACAGGGGCCAACTACAAAAAAAGAAGTTAAACCCAAAGCAATATCCGTGTTATTAACACAAACTCACCAAAGCAAAGCTGTAACTATGCTCCTTGCCACACAAGCAATGCACTGAAAACAGTGTATAAAAACAACAAACCTAAGTCAGGTGGAAAATTTCATCTCGGTTCAAACCCATGAATTCCAGCCCTTTGGGAGAATCTTTAAAATCCAGTGTTTCTTTGTTTTTCTCGAGCAGTAAGGGAATGAAAGCATTCTTGTAAAATATTAATCATGCATGTCTTGAGCACTAAGGCGAAAAGGAAAAGGGAAGAGAAGAGAAGCTAAGGACATAGTGGTCAGAGCACAAAGTGGTTAGGACCAGCTCTTGTCTGAAAATGCTGTGAAAACAATAACCACCACCCCAGGGACGAAAGGAAGCTCCAAGGACGCAGCACGGCCCCTTCCTTCCCTTTCACATCACTGACCTCCAATTGTCCGGAGGAAGGTGCTGCACAGTGCTGTAGAGCCCAACACTGAGTCTAAGACCAAGCTCCACCACTTCCAACCTCAGTGACCATGGGCAAGCTACTCAACCTCCTGGAGACTTCCTATCGTCACCTCAGAGCTAAGGAAGCGACACTCACAATGCCAGACACTGTGGAGCGCGTGCCAATGACCCAGGTAAACAAGCTACCCCAGAATGCTGCTCTCAGTGCAGGAGCTAAACAAAAAGCAAATGGAGAAATAATTCCATACACATAGAAAAGGGCTCAGAAGAACATTATTCCAGGGTAAGAGATGCACTGACAGGACAGTGTTATGACTGACACGCAGTCGTCAGAGAAATTGCCAACGTCAAAAGAGATGACATTTGAATAAGAATGAACAAGAAACCAAAAGTTAGAAAGCTAAAACATCCAGGCATAGAAATGAGCAAGACCAATGGTTCTAAGCCAGAAATAAGCTTAGAATATTCAAGGAACATGCAGAAGCCCGACATGGTTACAGTACAGTCTGTGGCAAACACAGCTCAGTGTAGATGTACATTAGACGATTAAGTAAAGGCGTCAAGTAGAAGAACAATGTATACATGGAACTTGAGGCAGAGGATGAAACTGGAAATGTCTGTGTAGAAATTACTCTACACATATCCCCTGTGGCACCCACAGTGCCTCAACATCATAATTAGAGACCACCCATTTCCCATCAGCACCTTCTCAACTAACTGGATAAAAATATGCACTAGGAAGACTGTCAGAAAAAATGGAAAGAAATGACAGGAAGGATTAGACTAGCTCACAGAGAGCACATAAAGTTTCATACTGAGTACTGACAACTATGAAATACTGGGGATATCCCCGCTTTCTGGGAAGGATGCCGAGGCCAAAAACAAGTCTGTGTAACCATGGGTTCCATTACACGGTAAGGATTTCCAAGGGTTTGGATACTGCAGTTTATGTTTACTATCATTTTCATATTGATATTTATTTATCATAAAAGAGTATAAAATAGATATTATTGATATCTGCATTTTGTGGATAAGAAGAATTTATTTGCTTAAAGTGATCAGCTTTGGAAACATGGATGTATTTAGAGACCATGTCCACAGCCAGTGATATAAGCATGGAAATTGCAAAAATAAGCTCCTTCTTTGTATTCTACTAAATGCATTTTTAGGGAGCTTTTCAGGTGAGTCTAGTACTTGTGGGTAGAGTCTGAAATGTCTTGAACAATAATCACTGTCGATCTGATATATTCCTCAGTTTCTACATTCCTATGCTACCTGCAGCATTCATACTTCTTTTCTGTTTTTGATGTTTGTGGAAAACAGCCTATTTGTTAAAATGCTGATCTCACTTAGCAGTTCAGGCTGGCCCTGAGCTCAGCCTCAAACTCACATCACAGCAATCCTCCTGCCTCTGCCTCCCGAGTGCTGGGATTACAGGCATGAGCCATCATGCCTGGCACTGTGATATGTGGTACTGATTGCTGGGGGAATGAGTCTCCATGGCTAGTATTGTCATATGTAGTTACCGGGGATCGAACTCCAACCCTTGTGCTTGCAAGGCAGGCTCTGGAACCACTGAGCTAAATCCCCAGCCCTAAGATGTCAATCTTAGTTGACTTAGTGACTAATCTTATATGCAAGCTGACTTAATTTTAGTAGTCATCAGAATTCCAAGTAATTGTAGCAACACCTACCCTATTATTTGGTTGATAGTGAGAATACCTGCTTTTCAACACACACACACACACACACACACACACACACACACAGACACACACACACACACACACACACATGCACGCACACCCCACGCACACACAATATGTACACAGCACACTTTCTCAAATTAAGTTATTGAAATTGTCATCGAGAATTTACCCACACAACAGCAAACACACATGCATTCATGAGTAAGAATATATTCAGGAACTTAGCCTGGAAGAACAGGAATGTTAAATTTAAATTAAAACTAGGGCACTGAAAAGTACAATTCTTATATAGGTTATAGACCAACCACAATTTAGGCAGAAAAGCTAAAATAGAATCAATCCTAAATTATCTTCCTCCACTCACCTTGCTACCACACTTTTTCCTTTCTGTTTCCGTGAAGGTTCTTCATAACCAGATAAAAAAAGTATGCTTTTAAAATTCTATTTTGTCTTGTATTACTCGGATTTGATTACAGAAAGCTAACCAGGAATAGAATTTTTATTATAAGAACCCTAAGGAGGAGCAATAGTATACTGTACCTATCCAAGTAGATAGTTTTATTCATGAACTCATGCTGGGCTAAAAAAAAAAATAGTAGCAGAAGAAAGTGAACTTCAAAGCATTATTGAAAGATGATTAACGCTCTAGCTACAAATGAGAATCACAAAGTACTTTGATGTGGGAGAATTTTTAGTGCCTAAATTTAAAGAAAGGACATTTACTACACACATTAAACCGTTAAAAAATCCAATAATAAAATTCATTTGCATGCTGAAATCCAGTAATTACCTAAGGGAATAAACAAAATTAGAACTCAGTCTCAAAAATTATGCCTTAAATGCAAACAATATTCCTCCCTTATCATACAGCTCGGTGGCTAAATGCCAGCTCTCATGTGTGCAATACACAAAATATTACTCTTGGTCTTGTCATTCTCTCTCTCCTTCTCTGTCTCTCTCTCTCTCTCTTACACACACACACACACACACACACACACGCTATGGTGCTTTGAGCACCTGAACAATCTACACATATAACTACATCTCAAAACTCACTGGTGTTTAAATCCAAATAATGTTATTTAGTGCAATACATGGTTGGCAGGACTATCGCTGTATAAAATATCATGCCAATACCTAACCTGAAACTAACATTGATAACTACCTGAATTTAGTAATCTTAGAAAGCTGAGCAGGGGCCGGGGAGTTAGCTCTGTGGTTCCGGCGCCTGTCTTGTAAGTGCAAGGACCCAGGTTCGATCCCTAGTAACCACATACCATACTGGGCATGGAGACTCATACCGAGCAGCAACCAGTACCACATACCACAGTGCCGGGCATGGTGGCTCACACCTGTAATCCCAGCACGTGGGAGGCAGAGGCAGGAGGATTGCTGTGATGTGAGTTTGAGGCTGAGCTCAGGGCCAGCCTGAACTACAAAGAGAGACCCTGTCTCAAAAAACCTAAAGAAAGAAAGAAAGAAAGAAAGCTGAGCAGTTGCTGTTTTTCAAATAGTACACATAATTACCTATTTGCACAAAATTTGATGCTTCTTCTTTATAGTTCTTAAAGTTGGTGAGAAAATTGGAAATGGAATACACTGTATAAATTTCAACAATTGGATATTCACAGAAGAGAAAATTCGCTAGTTTGAAATGCATACCTTTTCATAACAGTACTCAAAAAATACAGAAAAGACAGGCTCACAGCTTTGAATAACTTTTAGATATAAATATATTAAATTTTATATTACTTATTGAGATATTTGTATTTACCAACCTGAACATAAATATTCTTCAAACTTAGATGCTAAAAAATTATGAAGATTTTTCTTCCCTCCGACCAAACTGATAAATCCCTATCAGTAAGTACTTGGGAAAATGTGTAAGGTTATCTAAAAAAAAATTACTGTGCTCCATTGTGCAAGATGAAAATACAACTTTAAAAAAAATAGTGAATCTGACATTCATTTTTGTACACTGCTACAGCAGGTCAAAAACCATTAGCCACCTGCTGGAAATACAAACGAGGAAATGAAATGTCCTTAAAACTTATTTTGCATGCGGTATTCTAAAGTAAAATGGGTCATTATATCTAAACACTTTAAAATGTGATGCTTCAGAAAGAAATAATTCAATGCTAGAAATAATATTTAATAGGACATGATTTAGAACATTCACATTGGACTTAAAAAGTGTCACATTGCTAGGCATGGCAGGGAACACCTGTTATCCTAGCACTCGGGAAGCTGAGGCAAGAGGATCGCTGCATGTTTGAGGCTAGCCTTGGCTGTATAGTGAGCTCAAGGACAGCCTATACTGCAAAGTGACACACTGGTTCTCAAAAAACAAAGCAAAAACAATGAAAAAAAATACCATGTGTACTATGGAAGAAATGGAAGATACAAAATAATTAATTAGCTCAACACAATATGGCTATTGCTGTCTCTTTTTTTTTTTCCAGTGAAAGTAAGAGACAGTGGGAAATTCAGGCAGAAGGATCACATGTTCAAGCCCAACCTGGACAACTTGGTGATTAAGGAAGACATTATCTCATAATAAAAAAATTTTAAAAAGATAATTAGGGAAATTACTCAGTGAAAAGGCCCTGTGCTAAATCTATAGTACTTTAAAAAAGACAGAGACAGAGAGACTCACTGTGATTCTTGAGATACTTAAGATTTTCCCTCTTATGAGAGTGGTCTGGTGAGTGACCAAACCATCCTTTGCCAGCTTGACACATTTTACAAACCCATTTGCACAGAAGATGAAACACCAGCCTCTGTGCTCTTGAACATTCAATTCTATGTTCTTCACCATGTTGAAACTTGACAATAAATTATTTATTAATAAATAAAGCTCTGTTAGTGACTAGATAACTAAACACTCGGTATCTTGTACAACCACGTGCCAAGCACGGTGACATACGCTACCACATTTCATCCTCCATAGTACTGTGGGGTAAGTAATGTCTGTTACCATTTTTGAAATGAGAAAACTGAGGCTCAAAAAGGTGAGAGGTTTCACATATACAGAAATGAAAAATGAGGGACTACAAAGTCCTGAATGTGATCGACATTGAGAAAGAAAAATGTAGGAGGTAAAAGTAGAAAGAGGTCCAACAAAAGTATTCGACAGAGATGAACATTCTCTTTCACAATTTCATCTTATTTCGCTCTCTGTGGTGGTTAATATACTAAAATAAAGAGGTTACAGATTTTGCAAAAGCAAAGGTTACTCCTACCAAACTTAAACATTAGGAAGCTCAATTTTTCTCACCTTACTTAAAAGGTAGATTTCTATGGTGTTGAATTGCAAATACCCAACCTCACTGCACAATCGCTGGAGGACATCTGGTGGATAAATAAACGTTTCGGTTCACTGGATGAAGAGGCACAGATAGATCTGTAAGAATTTGCAACTCTTCACTCTCGTGCCTGGGTCCTAATGCAGACAGACCCACAGAGACTCTTGAAGACTGATTCAGGAAGGGTTAGTTGAGTTCATGTTCTGTTGACTTCCCAAGGTGCTGGACCTTCTGGAGATGTCCTCATTGAATTCTTTCAGTCTAACAGGTTTATTAAAAAGCTCAAGCTTGTGCCTGTTAGAAGTTCTCAGAATCCCTTTCAGGGACCCTAACTCAAAATTCTATCACTGCAGCTCAGGACTTTTTATTGATATCTTCAGATACATTTGTTCAGTCAACTATTTTCATATTTCTAGAACAAGACTTAGAAGTTAAAAGCCTGGGCTGGGGAGTTAGCTCAGTGGTTCTGGCGCCTGTCTTCAAGCGCAAGGGCCCAGGTTCGATCCCTGGTAACCACATACAATACTGGGCGTGGAGATTCACGCCCGGCAGCAACCAGTACCGCACAGCACAGTGCTGGGCGTGGTGGCTCACGCCTGTAATCCCAGCACTTGGGAGGCAGAGGCAGGAGGATTGCTGTGATGTGAGTTTGAGGCTGAGCTCAGGGCCAGCCTGAAACACAAAGCGAGACCCTGTCTCAAAAAACCTTAAAAAAAAAAAAAGACATAATTATTCTTTAAATACAAGCTTATAAGCCCCTAAATCTAAATTCAACTAAATGACTCATGATTAGTAAACAACGAACTCAAAAATTCTTTGTCAAATTAGAGTTACTAAAATATTTCAAGGAAAAAAAAAATCACTAAGACCCTTGATAATAAGGTTTAAAAAGATCCACACCGAAAGCAAAGGAACTAGGGTTCCTTACTGTCATTGGAGATAACTGCTATTTGTTTTATGGATAAAGGCCAAAGTAGGCATATTGTTGTGACTTTCAAGAATCAAGGTCAACCAGCAGATTTTCCTTCACACCAAAACCAGGGCAACAGCATGACACAGATGTTCCCCTTCCCTTTCATTGTGGCTTTAACTTTAGTTTTCTTCTCAGAGCAGCTAAGATCTCTTCATTTGTCAAAGGGGTAGCCATTAAGAAAAGCATTTAGCTAATAAACAAGGAAATTAACTTGGAAGCCTGATACAAAACAGTAACAAAACAAACAGCAAACTGTACACACAAATGAGAGCAGTAAGAACTGGTCTGATAAGCACTTTTAAACTGTCAGTGGTATTCAAAAAAGAGCATCCTTGGGTTAGGGGTAATGCAGACAGCAGATTGAAACTTCCTTCTTGTCTTATTTGGTCACCACAAAAAAATATAAAGAATAATGTTTGAGCTTCATCATAAGAAATGTGGAGAAACAGCATCAGAAGAAAGAATCGGAGAAGTACCTCAGCAGACAGCCGGCTTCCTTCCAGTCACTCTTCTGGTCTTGTTTGTTACTAGAACAGTCTCCTCAACCTTTGTTTTATTTTTTTAAAAGCCACAGAACCTAACTGAGTAAACAATGGAAAAGGGACTTGTCGATCCCGTGAAAGATAATGTCAGATATGGGAGTAGAAGTTATCAAATGAAAAAAATTAACATCAGAATATTTTACATGTTCAACGTATATAATTGTGTTGAGCTGATATTATTTTTATTATGCACAGTAATTGTTGATAGATAAATTAGCATACCTGTACATTTCCTATCTAATTATAGTATATTTCATGTCCTATACAAATTAATTTTTTCTTAAAAGTCTACTGTGAAAACAACATAGCTTAGAAAGAATCTTTTAATCTACTATCTTTTTGTTTTGATGCTAAAGTAGGAAAAAGAATCTTCCTGAGCCAATCACGTCTCATAAAAAGCATAGTATGCACTAGTTCTAGGTTGGATTCCTGCCTTTAGTTGGCAAAAAATTCAAATTAGTAATGATGAGCATAAAGTTAGGCCAATTCATCCCAGACAGAGCTTTGCCTGGGCCCGATAGCAGCTCCACACCCAGCTGGGGCGTCCTGTCTCCTCCTCTATCTGCCTGGGACTCTCAGCCTTACTCTATGCTGCCTTCAGGTATTTTGCCAAAAAATTCAAGTATTGAGGTGGCATATTACATATTTTAATTTGTTTTTATTTAACAAATAAAATGATTTGACATAATGACTGTATATTTAGGGGTACAAATTGATGTTTTAATCTATTAACATTATAGAAAGATTCAATCTTGCTAAATAACATATCCACAAATCCACCAACTTATAATTTGTTTGTGCATATTAGGAATATTAAAATATCCTTAGAGAAAAAATAAAAGGTAGGACTAACACATTATTTAGCATAGAATCAATGTCCTGTTTCCATGACAACCAAGATTCCTAACCAACCACAATCCCAAAGGGCAGAACTTTTAGAGAAATAAATTATCCAGGATTACTTGATTAACACTACCATCCACTCTGTACCACTGAACTTATACGCTGCTCTGTGACCTGGTATTTCAGTGTCGTGTTTTTTAAATGGCTACAGAAAGTACACTTCCTTGACATAATCGCACCACCAGTCAGCATGAGACCATCGTGAGTATCAGAAGTTTATGATGCTGTAGTCTGATGGGCGAGAAGAAGAGGCCAATGGTTATTTAGTACTACTAATTCTTCACCTGAGAAAAGCACAGTTTGTGGGGGTAAACGAGGAGCACCTTGATTTTATTGAGAACAGATCTGAAACT
This sequence comes from Petromus typicus, assembly GCA_004026965.1. NCBI lineage: Eukaryota > Metazoa > Chordata > Mammalia > Rodentia > Petromuridae > Petromus > Petromus typicus. The sequence goes on along the minus strand of PVIR01014503.1, from coordinate 5,968 downwards.
ACAAATCTGCCTCCCCCCAGCCAAAGGGGTCCCTGCCCTGCTCCATTTCTGCACAACGCCAGTCACTGGGAAGAGGGTTGGCAGAGGTGTTCTGTGTCCAAAGCCGAAGACATACACATACATCACCCACTGCTCTCAGAAGCAACCGGAGACATTAACAGTGAACTGCTTGGTAAATAGATAAAGAAGAAAAAGGTCTTGTGCAATTCCTAATTGCTTTTTATATAAATACGTTCATTTCCTGGAACTTGGTAAACACTTGTTTTAAAAGTAATCTCCACAGTCTGTTCACATGCTTTTTATCACTAACTGCGCTGGACAGCAATTTATAACCATACAGATTTCATTTACCTTTAATATTTTTCTCAACATTATTATTTTAGCATCATTTGTATTTCCTCCTGTCCTCTCCAACATATACCCAAACTCATATGTATATAATGTTAAGGAAAGTAAATTGGACACATAATCTTAAATATTGCATTGCTTCACTTGCATGAGAAACCCAAAGTATAGATAGGTTAGTGCACAAAATAAAAGGTAACTGAAAACAGAAAGGCAGAACTTTTGGGATAAAAAATAATTAAGAGGAGCCGGGGATTTAGATCAGTGGTTCTGGCACCTGTCTTGCAAGCGCAAGGACCTGGGTTCGATCCCTAGTGACCACATACAATACTGGGCATGGAGACTCACACCCAGCAGCAACCAGTACCACATATCACAGTGCCGGGTGTGGTGGCTCACGCCTGTAATCCCAGCACTTGGGAGGCAGAGGCAGGAGGATTGCTGTGATGTGAGTTTGAGGCTGAGCTCAGGGCCAGCCTGAACTACAAAGCGAGATCCTGTCTCAAAAAAAACCTAATAATAATAATAATAATAATAATAATAAAGATGCATTATGTATGTGTTAGGAATGTAATGATGAGGTACTGCAAACATGAACCAATACAAAATAAATAGTACTGATGTCAACTTTTACATGTCTGCAGTAAATTTTCTAAATTGAATATATGATGTTTAAATACACATTACTACTCTAAATGACAAATGGTTGTAATCCCCATTCATGGAAAAAAAAGGACCAAGATTTGATGAAACACTCTGCTGTCAGAAATACAATTCTATTCAATAGTCAGCTTATTACCACCCTTCTTAGTATGGGTAGAATCTCTCTACATAATGCCCAGTAAAAGGGTGCTGTGTTCCATGAGTACTTGGAGTAATGAAGCAGACCCAATTAAAATGCTCACGACAGCCAGTGAACACTTCCTTCAAGAAACTCCCAAGGTGTCCTAAACAAAACCCCAGAGACAAACTGCCTCACCTGGTCACCCGCCGTGAGACCGAGTGCCTTACAGCTGGTTGAGTAAATTCTTCACCAACAGCTAAAAGAAGGGCCTGTACTGTGTCTACCTCTCATTCAGAAAAAAATCCCAAATTTAACTGTTATGTAAAATTTTATTTTTAAAATTGATTTTACTTTTTCCTTGGTAACACTTGGCAAAATATTGAAAACAGAAAAATACACTGGAGAAAATAAAGTTATAAAAGAAACAACATACAATTAAGTCAATACTTTTAAACACATAAATCTTGCAAATAGAAATGTCAATAGATTAACCACAATATTTAAAATACACACACATATGCACACAATTATATAAGAAATGCTCACATCACAAATGCAGACTAAACTGAATAATTCCTATTTTTCACTGCTCAGATTGGAAGTGCAAAATAAAAATATCATTTGAGCATGGGAAATAGCTATTCTCAGAGCACTATAGAAGTATAAATTCAGATGGCCTCTCTGAAGGACAAACTGCCACATGTGTATCAAACACTGATAGAATATTTGTACACTTTTGTTTAGTTTTCCTTCCAGGATTTATTTCAAGAATATAGAGATAAGTAAAAGATTAAAGATATCTTCCTTACAATGTCATCTATAATAGGCAAAATAAAAAAAAAATAAATCTCAATAACAGAGGATCAGGACAAGCACAAAATAAAATCCAAAGCAATTAGTTAGGAAGCACCTGTAAAAGAACATTTAATCATATGAAATCCAGGCATGGTGGCACACACCTGAAATCCCAGCACTTGGGAGGCCGAGGCAGGAAGATCTCTGAGAGTTCAAGGTCAGCCTGAACTACAATGAGAGATCCTGTCTCAAAATAAACAGAAAGACAAAAAATGAAATGAGAAAATGTCCACTTTCTAATACTCATTGAAAAATGCAAGTCAGAAGACAGACTAAGGGATCTTAATTTTATGATCTTAGTTTTGTATCTCTGAGTATGTACACAGAGGCATGGTAAAATAATGTTTAGTTTATAAAACAGTATTTCTTTGCTTTTTAAAGTTATTTTTGGTGGTATCAGAGATTGAACCTAAGAGCTTTGGCTAAGCTATGTGACTCGCTGTCTTCATTTTTTGTTTTATTTGTAGTTCCCATAATCTAGTGTATTGTGTTCTATATTTTGTGGTTGTTTGTATTTTAAAGACTATGTTTTCTCCATGTTCACTGAGCATGTAAATAGACTTGAAGAGTTACAGTTAAGCTGATTGCTATGCATATAAAGATATGAGTGCAATTTCCTGAATAAATAAATATCAATCAACAAATATGTATTGAGATTTTCTGTGTTCAAGAATTATGTCAAGTGCTGAAAGAAAATTATGGGCAAATCATTCCCTAGATCATCTACAAGAAAAGGAAATTTTATTTTCCACAAATTCATTCTAATGATAACTACTGAATATTTATGATTATGAATAATCAGATAATTCTTATATTTGTCTTGATAGTCTCTAAGTCACAAAAGCATTTAATTACAGTATAACATTTTAACTATTTTTAGGCAGGCATCCATCGGCAATAAGTACTGCTCATTCACACTGTTGCCCCAGCGTTACCACTGTGCATCTCTAAACATTCTCACCTTTCCAAAAAAACTATTCCTATTAAACAACACCTCCCCCTAGTCCACTGCCTCCAGGCCCATCCCACCACAGACACTCTGTTTTGTGTCTATGAATCTAAGTGTTCCAGGTATGTCAGTATTCTTCTTACATCTTTTTGATTGCACTTAATCCAGTATGTCCATGGTGCCTCCGTGTTGTAGCACATGTTAGAAAGCTGTACCTTTTGAAGGCTAAATAACATTACATTCGGTGTGTCTGGCAGATTTTCTTCATCCACACACCTGCTGATGCACATCTGGGTGCCTCTGACCTTTCAGCAGCCCTGCATGCTGTTACAAGAAACAATGGGTATCCAGATGTTAAATCTGAGTCCTGCCCTCACTTATTTGGGGTATAATTATGCAGAAATCCAAATGCTGGTTGATTTTAATTTTGAGGGTGGAAGTTGTCAATAAACGTCTTTCAATTTAAAAAATAATGATTATCATCAATTCATCTCTATTGTAAGTTTGTAATGGCAAAAGTATTCTATGCTTTTTCACTTATACCTTTAAAAAATCTGTTAAAAATTAAAGTAGTTTTTTTTTTTTTAAGTACTGATTATACCTATGACTTGAGGTAAATCTCTCAGTTATGTCAATGCTATCTAACATTCCCCTGAGAAGTCCGTCATGGGTTAGTAATGTCATCTATAAATACCCACCCCGTGTCCTCACACCTTCTGGCTTCTGCCCTTGAGTGTCAGCAGTCAGGACACTGCCACACCAAACCTCTGTCCTGTAGCCTGTCATGCTCTCTTAAACTTTAACACATTCTTATCTTCTTCTTCCAGATAACATACATATTTTAACGCTATCACAGCAATGTTGTTCCGGTGTTAAGAGTCACTTAATGAGAAGAATTCTAGCCTTATGGAATTAACAACAAAGCAATGTGTTTCAGATAAAATTATGATCCTCTTCCAAAACAATATTTGCTATCTTAGCATCTTAAAAATCACATGTAACATCACTGTCCCATAAGTCAGATGTTACACTCTTGTTACCCAGTGGTGTCCAAAGGAATACTATACTCTATAAAAATGAAGATACTTTGTGCTTTTTAAAATTATGTAAATATAAGTAAGGTTTTTCATCTCTGCTATGGACAAAACACAGAGTATAAAGTCATGGTTTTCAGATTCTTAACTAGGAACTACTGACCACTTGACAAGAGAAATGTAGTTTCCACTGAAAAGAGCGTTAGTATGCCCGGCGTGTGATCCATAACTTTCAGGGACAAGTGGCTTATGAAGTTATTATAGTCTTCCTGACAAAGTGAGAACGACCATAAGTCACTGCCACTTTCATCAAAGCTCCTGAGTTATGGTGTATATGAAGGGTAATTATCCTCCAAATAAAGTATGTGGGCAGTTAGAATTTTATTTTTAATACATAAATTGTCACACCTTGTTAACAAACAATTTAAAGCAGGCTGAATTATGTGGTTAAATTACAAGAGAAAATTACTTCCTATCTTTTCCTTTCTCATCTAAGACATCAAGCATATGCTTTCTGCTGCGAGAGTTCAGAGAGCAGTGCATAAGTCAGCCAGAGCTGGGCAAGTGTGAATTGCCTGAAATGAGGTTTTCCTTAGATATTTTTACAGCGAGGAAGAGCAAAAGACTTTCCACAGACATGATGCAATTTTAGTTCTCAAGTCAAAAGCTAACAAATCTATTCTGCCAAATTGCCAACAGTGATAGCAGCAAGCTGGGGATATCTATATTATATTTGTATCATTTGATCAATCTCAACCCATCTGCTCAGTACACATGCTAAAACATTAGGTAGAGAATTCTGATTTCTTAGGTGGCAGTCTATCAATAAATACTGGAGCAAACTGACATTTCCTGAAATTAGCCAATATTATTTTTCTAAATGTCCAAAAAGCCTTAAAAAACAGTTGACTTTTTCATTCATCCACCAAAACCTCTGTTCCTCTGGAGTACAGAAACATGATAGATTATGGATTTTATTTTATTTTTTTGGTAGGGAGTTGCACAATAGTCTTCTCCCAAAAGTAAAGCTGATTGGAGGCTTAGTCATGCTCACTGTAAAGTGCTACAATAATGTGTTTTCATATACCTTTTACTGAGCTCAGGAAATTTCTTCCAAGCGAGGCCCCGTCCCAGGACTTGAGAACGGCAAGCAGTTAGGTATAATGGAAGCTATATTTAGAACATGACTGGGAAACGCCCAAGTTAGAAGAATCCCATGGGTCTGGCAGGGGGTAGAAATATAAATACCAAGAGCTCCATCTATTCTTCCGTCAACTCCCCACCCAACTAAAAAAGGCTGAAAAACTGTTTTGAGGGAGATGAATAAATGTTAAAGACGAAGTATTTCTCCCTGCTCTTTCCACCAGTTTAATGATCTCTAGACTGACAAGATCTTACGTGAAATTCAGATTATTGTAATTCAAAAGCAGAAGTGAACAGCATTGATTTACAGATCTCAAATGAAAAAGTACAGTCTGATCTTGTTTCTAGGGTGCAGCTTTCTTTTTACTGCACTATAAGGTCAACTGCATCAGTTGAGATTTCCCATTGTTATCACTGGTATTACTGTAAAAACTCATGCTTTGCTTGGGAGTTTGTTTGTAACTTTTGGTGTAGAATATTTATGTTGTACTCTTGACCTTTTATATAACACACCAAAAAGGTAAATTATTTGTTCCTGTTCAAATTGCTGTTTACTTTGCTTAAAGTGAAAATTTAATGTTGCAAAGAATGTGGAGCCTAGTACCTTCCTTAATTCCAACTCTGAGATAAAAATAGCTCCTATGATGAAAGGTAAATTTTAATTGTTATATATTTAGAAATGACACTACAAGCCTGGTGTATTTCCACGAATGGTTCAGAATTTAATTTCTAGAAATCTAATGATTTGTAATCATTTTTTTCATGTTCAGAAGTTTATAAAACTGGGCCGGGGAGTTAGCTCAGTGGTTCTGGCGCCTGTCTTGCAAGCGCAAGGACCCGGGTTCGATTCCCCGGTAA